>JAODJU010000025.1:10230338-10243493 GCA_026776725.1 Gnathonemus echidnorhynchus
GGTGGAAAGTTCAGGTCCAGAAAGTACAAATCCAGACAATGGTTTGAGTTCAGCTGAGTTCCCTGTGACTGTGACTCTTTATACTCAACTGGTTGGTTGAAACAAAACCTTGGTCTGGATTTTTACTTTCTAGACCCGAACTTTCCACCTCTGTCTCTCAAAGTGAGACCTGAAAAAGGCCATTTTGCAACAGTGGCCCCATCTCAGTGGATGAGCCCGACCAAAAAATATGCATTTTGAGATATTGACTCTCATCAAGCAACTCACTTCTGAAGTCCATCTCAATGAGCCCTGAAAACCACCTGCAATGATGAAAGCCAGACACATGACCGTCGACACTTAACGATAAACAAGTGAGAGCCATACGAACCAAGTCAGACCTTCATTATCCAGTCAGATGACGAGGGCTGCAGTACGTGCAGAAAAATGAATAAGAATTGAACTGATTTGTGGTTAAGAATTGAATCAGTCTGTGGTTAAAAAAGGTGTACTTTGAGAAGACATGATGTGTGTAAGGAAGATGAGTTTGTCATGCAGAGATCAGGCTACCCAAGGACTTGGCCCAGTAACAAAGCGTAATGAAGTGGAGCATGATGCTGTAACGAAAAGACCGACTTCATTGTGTTTGTTTTTTAAGAGACGGTCAATAGGGATGGAAGGATGATTCATGGCTCTTAATACATTATTAATCCCTCCGTGTTCCTGCTGCACAGATGACAGATAAAGAGAATCAGTAAGACAAACAGACGGGCGGCCAGCATCCTGCGCTGGACAAAGAGCGAGACTGCAAACGGCTCACTGGTCAGGGCAGCCCACTGTGCCGTTGTCGGCAGTGCGATGTGGCCTGTCTGCATGGCGGGGGGAGAAGCGTAAGGGGGGGAGGGTTTAAAAAAAAAAACTTGGTGGGGCTTTTGAAACAGATTGCTAATGTTTTTCTGTGCGGAGACTGAGAAGATCAGCAGACAGCTGTGTAGAGAGACCCTGCCAGTTCAGTTTATTCAGACCCACATTTTATGGGTGTTTAAACCCCCAGCTCCCTTCAGTCCAGCTGCTCTGAATTCAGACTGTTAACAAGTAGAAATTTGCCATTTACACAGACAAAAATATAAAGCAGTAGTTGCAATAGTTATACTCCCGACTAATCGTAAAATAAAAACAAGAGATTTTATTGCAGATTTTCACAAAGAGATGTACTTGCGTCTTTAATGTTCTTGTCAACTAAAAAATACAGGATATGACAAATGAGGCCATTCAGGTACCCGTCTTCAGAAATATAAAACCGCGTCACGATGATCGATGCACTCGGCTGTCATGGCGGTTAATCGAAAACACTCAGAACATCACATGTCGGGCTCCCCATAGTGCTGCAGTGAAATTACCCAGGAAAGACCAATCCGGAACATTCCATCAGCTGGGCTCCGCTAGGTACGGCTCATCTCAGCCTGACACTGCTGCAGCATCCCTCTGAGCTCACAGGTTAGGGTGTGCTCACAGCCGTGGGTCACCGTCATGACATCATAGGCCTAGCATGCATAAACAGGGTCAGTCAGGAGGGTTCCGGAACGTACACTGTGCCTTATTCTCCCATCGCACCATGGAAAATGGAAGCCATGTCAACACAGGACGATTTACTGCTAGGCAGTAGGGTGAACATAAAAACAGAGTCCAGGAAAAGGAGTTAGACATCACATTAGGGGTATACTAAGAATTTCAATTTCAATTTTATTTGCATAGTGCATTTTCGCTGTGATACATTATGTTACACTTTATCCCCACCCAATGGCAGATGACAGAAGACAGATAACAGACAGGGCACAGTACAGACTGCAGGGGGCGCTCTCCTCCATGTTGCCCTTATATAGTACCACAGTTACCAGAGCAGCAAAAATGCTCCCATATAGCCAGGCTGAGAGAAAGTTACCTTGTAGCTAAGTGACAAACCTGCTTCAGGGTCCCATAAGCCTCCTCCAGTCTGCCCAGGTACTGCTGCAGCTTTCCAACCCTCATCAGCTGAACTGCCAGGGCTGGGTGGAGGTATGGATAGTAAAGCCTAGGATGAGACAAACATAAATGTACAGGCATGAGCCCAAGAACACCTGAACCACACAGGGACATTCATGGCAAAGTGATTCCACAGCCCTCCCGAGCAAAGCTCAGTTAGCGAGGAGAGCTAGCCTTCGTTATGACAGACAAAACTCAACTGGGCGCCATCCACTGTAAGAATGCGTCCTTCAGACTGAGCTGTGGCAAGCTGGACGTAGAAATTCTGCACTGTAAAGAACTGCAATAAGGCAGATGCACTGTTAGCATCCCAGCAGTCACAGGGATTCAAGCCAACGTCCTACTGCTCTCTTGCCAGCAATGAATGAGTCTTGTCATTACAACTATGATCAACCACAGTAATGTATGTCGTACAAGTTAATATAAATCATATTACGTTAGGTTAAATCATAGTATTAGAACATTTGATCATGAAATGATAAAAATGCAGTGATTTTAAAATGAACTATTTCTAATGAAAAAGCAGGGAATTAAATACAGTACTATCTAGACAGTATTACACAGCGCTTTCCCCCTCTTTAATATCCTGCACACTGAAGCCACACGCCAGCATGCTGCCCATTTCCCATAATGTGCCATAATTATTTACAAATCACAATTAGATTTTAGAATATGTCAGCCACAGCCTTCCCCGACGGCCAATCTCAACGCGTCAGTCTCATCGGAGTAAAACTGCACTACCTACACACACTCACACTATTCACCATTTATTATCTGCAGATTCCCCACGGAACCAAAGAAACACAAAAATTGTTTAAATGTAGCGCAATTATAAATGCATGACATCTAAAAAACAAACTTTTGAGTAAGTAATAGTTAACAAAAGGTTGCAGTCTTTCTTTAAACCATCATAAGACAGTAACAAAGTTAATCCTGAAATGAAAAGAAGGCTTGGTGCTGACTGGGACGCTTCTCCACCTGGCAGATGAGCCTCTCCTCTCCTCTCCTCTCCTCTCCTCTCCTTCACATTGTTTTCAGCACCTTCTTAATATTAATCATTACTGGCAGTAAGACCACATGCTACAGACCTTGGGCTAAAATTAGCATGATTATCTATCATGTGAAAAGCAAAGATTCTCACAGATTTTCTCCGTCTGGTTCCAAACGAAACCACAGGTGGTCCTCTGGATTTACTGCAGACATATGTTTACTGGTGCTCTGTAAAGTTTTTATGGCTTCTCCATATGTTTAAGTGCAGATCTACTAATTGATGGTTTTAGTTTTTCCTCTCCTCTTGATTGTATTTCATAAGTATGAAAATATATATAATTTATATGACTGCGTTTTTGCAGAGATACACAACAAATTCAAGTTCTCTGATGTCAAGTTACAGTTCCATGTGTTCAGCTGGGTATTTCACACAAAATAAAACCTCAGGGCAGCTCCTGGAACCTGAGCCAGAACCATTTGGGTTACAGGTCTACACCTTTACCCTCCGGCCCACAGCATCCATGGTGCTGAACTGTGAGATGCTTCTCAGTGAAGTGAAGCTCAGTCCACTCTGCCGGGCAGGTAGGAGATGTGCCATGGAGAAGCGCGAGATGAAACAGCAGCACCTACTGCCACCTTGGCTTCCCCTCTAAACAGACTTCAGAGCAGAATGTCTGAATTCCAGGCCATACAATCATGTCTATACATTGGTTTAGACTGGCATACAAAACACCCATCCATCATCCAGCCACTTACCCAACACAAGCACTGGTGCCTGTCCCAGGCAGCACACTGCACAGGGAAGGAGATGGACTAACATCTCATACAGACTGTTACAGTGTATCACAGGGCAAACACAGCGATGCGACATTCTGTCTGTCAAAGTGCCATTTCAAAGCCTCTCCTAAAATCATCACAGTATTTGCAGCAACTGTCCAACACACCAATGCAATTTTTGACTCGACCAATACCCTACCTTGTTTGGCTAATCAATACCTCATTGAGTTATTTGACAAACTAAGTGAGCTGGAGATATTTAACAGCTGCATGGAATGGCTGGAGTGCCCAGAGGTGAGGTGATCATCTAGCTACCCAGTAAGATATACACTTACTACCCAGATAAATAACCTTAAACATTTCCTTTGACTGCTTGAGACCTTTGTACCATACTGTACATACACACTTACACATTGAGAAGAATTAGGAGATGCAAACTCACTACCTACATGTCTTTGGACTGTGGGAATGAAACAGACAGGGAACAAGCAATCTAAACACAGAAGGAGGGGGCAAGATCTAAAGCCCAAATCCAAGAGATGCGTGGCAACAGTGACACCCAATGTGCCAACCTATAAAATGTCTTATATTAAAGACCACTATATGCCATATGTATTCTGGAATACAGAATATTATTGCAATACATACATAAAACACTTTACTTAAGGCCATGTGTTTAGAAATTTATAAACACATTCATAATGCATTATAATGCATCCATAAAGCATTATAAACACAGCTATAAATATTTATAAAAAGGCATGACACACTATAGCCATGTGTATTATTATGAATGAATGCTTATGAATGAATGCTTTATGAAGCTCTAATGCATTGTAGACACCTTTATAATGCATTATAATGGTCAGTTTAAGTATTAAGGGTGCTTTTATAGTGCATTATATAGGTATCTATACTACAATATAGATGAGTAAACATGAGTATAATGTAATGCATTTTGATAAATATTTGTTATGAATCTGTTGTTGTAATATGGCCTTAAGTAAAGTGTTACCAACATTAGTATTGGTTTTGGAGTAGATATTCATGCCTATTATTTCTGGTAAGAAGGAAACAGAAGACATTTTCCCATAAGATCTAGGTGTTTCAGAATTATTTAAAAGGTACTGAAAATCCGTAGAATGCATAACATTTCCTCTCAGCAGAGACCTGGTATAAATAGGATAGCAGTTGTCTCTTAATGAGGTCACAAGGAAATTTCTGGAAACAAAGGGGCTGTAACTGATAAGAGAAAAATAACAAAATAACATAATATTAAAAATACATAATAAAAGTTCTCCAGAACCATGACCGATTGGAAAATGGAAGGATGGATGGATGGATAGATGTAATACACTTTCCTCTGGGTACCCAAATCATGTCTGCTAATAATCTGAACTTAATTTGATTTCTATATGCAGAATACTAATTTAATAACAGCAAATATCATGAAAATTATTTTTTAAATGAGAAAAGCTGTAAGTGACATAGTACGGTAGTAGGTTTACTCTGAAAAAACACCAGTACGCAAATCAGTAACAACAAGACGACCATTATTAATAACACTGTGTATACTGGGATGTGGCAGAGGCATTAGATTTGGACTGGGACTCTGTTGCTTTGGCAACAGCATCAGGTCTCCTGTCTGGGGAAAACTCAAAAGGGCCTTAATTTCATTATTAAAAAAGGCAAATGCATTCTCTCTTTTACTCCATCAGTGCTAAATCATTCCGAAAAAACAAAGAATTTCACCCTCCTAAAGGAATACTAAATTATGATTCTATCTTCGCAAACCACTGACTAGTTCAAAAACTCTAGAGATTAGGTGGGTTGCTGAAAACAATACTATTATCACGGATCTGGCAAACGCACTTTAAAAAAATGAGAGAATTTTTTCATAGTAATTCAAAGGCTGTGTAAGTTAACCCCGACCGCATTCTTGAGATAAATCAAAATAATTTTTTTCTGCATAACTGTCATAGATTATTTAAATTGCTCTTGGTTTCCTGCCAAACTATGCAACAATGCTATAATAATTCAGAACACTGAAATAAATCCCATAGAGATCTATCACAGATAAAAGAACAGGATGGTGTTCATCAGATTTCGAATAAGAAATTGTCTTTGATATCAGAGTCTGAAAGCTCTTATCAACCAAAAAAAGTAATAAACAACACTAACAAACTATTTAACTTTACTATCCACCTGTTATGAGGAGATTTCATAGGCTTTCAGTGGTAGAATTAGTCAAACCTGCAGCACATTGTGCAGGCATGCATTACATCACCATGCAAAGTCCGTCCCCGTGAATCACGCCACTTTTTCCTGACCGCCTGGTCACTCCTGGGTGTCACCATCATGATGCACCCCCCCACTGAGACCTGCATTCCCTACCAGGGTCCTCTGCCAATCAACACACATGCATCAGGAGACACGCATGAGGGTCTACTGGCAGCTTCCCTGTCCCTGCCCCTGTCCCTGTGAGGCACACTCCTTCGCATGAGTCTCTAACCCAATTGTTCCCACTAACCATCTGCTGCTGTTTCGAAAGAATCTGCAGATCACTGAAGATTAAACAATCACTCAGGCTGCACCCCCCCTTGTTCCCCTTGGGGTTTATTTTACTGTTGTGTGAGCTGCAGAAGATTCCTCCTATTCACAAAACAGCCAGCTCTTTTCATTATTTATCGGAAATGAGCTGTTCTTCCTGTATATTTGTACCCCCCCCCCCCTCAATTCACCCATACTCATGCTGTACTTTGGTTGTTACACTGCGCTTAGTTCTTAAAAATTCTGGACAGCAGGAATATGCTTCTTCTCGGCGCTTAATGTTTTACAAAGGAAAGAGGACAACATTGTACCTCACACGGACCGTGCTCAGACGGCTCTGTCAAGAGGGGGACGTCTGCTTTTTATCTCTGGTAAATTTGATTTCATTAGTACATCTTTAATCTTCCTCATGTCTTCCAGGGAGAAGCTCATCCGTTCCAGTGACATCATAGTCTTTACATCTCAGAGACATTGTTGTGCTGATTAACATTCCCATTCACAAAGCACCCATAAGGATGTCAGAATCAACACAAAGAAGACACATACATAGACAGAGAGACATAGAATGCAGGTAATATAAAATGTATCTATTTATGCTGTTGAAGAACATTTTAATTGTAAAAATTAAAGAATACCACAACTAGCCCATATATACTAAAAAAATGAGGAATGAAGAGTATTTTGAAATGGCTGATTTACTCCTGATCCTAGCATCTTATCAAAAACGTTATGGCAACAACATACAACATACGAAAAAGGGGCCGTGGTTTATAGGGGGCCAAGCCAAGGCATGACGGATCACAGGCAAGGAAACTGTCTTTAATAGATGGGGAGGAGCTGGGTGTTTTATAATTTGAGACGTCTGGCTATAAGCAGACACTCGACTCCCAGGGAAAATACGGTCCTGTCCCGATTAATCCTTGTTTCAGTCGGCATCAGCTACAATCGACGTCACAAAGTTACCTTGTATTGCTACAGACTGCTGACCAGCTGAGCACCACTTGACTAGATCGCACATGTTGTTAAAATGAAACGTTAACAGTACTGAATGGAACGGTTTCTTCAACTTGGGAGACCATAAGAAAACAGACAGATCCCCTTTCTAGTCATTTGTCACATCTACAGCAATCTATACAGAAAAAATAAGACCTATAAGTGCAAAGTAATGACACCCACTGCTACCTGAAGGTCACCAGGAGAGGCTCCCTTACGAAGCTCCAGATGCTGTACTCTTGACCAAGGTGCTAAGCGTGGAACATTCCAGTAAAACATCTAGTATAAATCTACTGTAAAATGGCAAATCAAGCTGGATAAAAATCACTGACTGTAAAACAATCTTCAATAACAAAGAACCAGCATCTTTGTCATCACTGTGACTATTACAGTAACAAACAATGGGACCAGCTGTAAATGGGACTGTTTGCCTGGATCAGTAACGTCTAGACCTCATTGTGAGCTTCCACCACTAAACTCGAGAAAGGCCTTCGGGCAAAAGTGCTTTGGTTAAAAATTCCCAGACCACATGGCTGAGTGATAAACCGTACAATGTCTACATAAAACACCCAGCCGTCCCTTTTCCAACCTCAAATCCTCGACAGGGTGGTAGGGGAGACCTGTGACGCACATGTGAGGTGCTTTTCCACTGCAGGAACTTTTTTCAGGAGCCAGAAACCTGTGTCACGTTCCCACCCAAGTAACTTGGCCTGACTGTAGTTTCTCTAAGGTAGTTGCTCGACCTTATTTTAGACCCTACTCAGGAGTAGGTACTTTTTGATGGACAGAAACCTACTGGGCGGGGCTTATTGCAATACACTTTACTGATTAGTTGACCACAAGCACCAGCGGTAACTTGGAAGTTACTAAGAAGTGCAGGGAAAGGAAATAGAATTAGCAGAGCAAAAATTGAGCAGATGGAATTATTTTTGTATCTCACTAACAACTCATTAATGAATACATTTTCATTGGGTCTCATATTTCTGCCTCGGAAAATTCATTTGATAACTGAGATATTTTTGTCTAATAAAGCCGATGTTGACTTGCCAGCACTTATTAGCGGAATAACATTACATCGTTTTTTATTCTGTGGAAAACGAAAGATGCTAGCCAGATATGAATTATAAACATGTCACAGGGATTTTGTCCTGTATTTTCAGATTGCAGGATTAATTCCCCCAATAATAAAATAACTAACAAAATGACTTGTTCATCTCCGTTGCTTTGGGGTGGCAATGAAGTTTTGTGTGAAATTACATGTGAAGCATAACCTATGACCTTTCTGACCTATGACCTGAACAGTGGTATGAACCAAACCAGCAAAGAAAAACGTGATGCAAAAAACAAACGTACAAGTGCTACAGCAGGCAGCAACTTTAAATTAGCTGAAAAAAAAATCAATTACTCAAGTATATATGTAACTCCCCCAAAATACTTGATTTTACCCTGTTTTCACTGAAAACATGGGCAGTGACAATTTAAGCACAGAGAAATGCTGCAGACCATAAACATCCATTTATGCAAATGAAAACGGGTGAATGCAGCAAATAAACTAAAAAACAAAACCGAACAAAAACAACAGAATTGCTGCAGTGGAGTATTTGCTCCAGACTGCAAGTCCATTTAGATTCACTTGGACCCGCGGAAATTTTCGACTCACTGAAGTGTGGCTGATGGCATACGAGTGAGTGGTTGTTACATGGCAATGAAGTAAACAGCTTATGCCCCTCCCAAGAGAAAAAAATGCACATTGCCTCTTGACAAGGAGGCAACGCCGCTGTATGCAATAAAGCTGCACTTTCCGCAGCTACAACAGAAGCACTGGCGATATGCAGGCTGCTCATGACACTGCTGTCATCTGGATCCCTGAAGCATAAAAGCAAACTTAATTCACCAACGGAATCGGACCAGAGAACTACTAAAGAAACCAGGAGCACATGCTCAGAAAAGAGGGAATTAGGAAAAAGCATTAAGGATAGTATTTATGACATTTATAAAACACTTTAATAAAACCAGGACATGAAATAGTTAATGCACATCAGCAATTAATAAACAATTCATAATACTCTGGTCATAGTTTATCACAAAGATAGCTGTAGAAGGATTAAATAAAAAATATGTTCCAATTACATTCCTTTATATAGACAAGGAACAAATAGAAATCCGTGTTTTTTGACTGGTGAGATTTTCCCTCAGGCTTTGGCGTCCCGATTGTCACATGAAAAATGCAAGAAATGATTTTCTATTTTGCTATGGTGCAGCCGTTCAAGAATGTTACAAATGGGGTTTGTGAAATTTGAGTAGTGCTTAGATATAACATACCCAACAAAAAAACCTTTATATATATTGACATGATCTACATTGCACCTCATTTAGCCTTTGAATAAATCATAATACCAGAATTACATGCATAAAATACACACAATGCCTACTGCATCAGGGATACTGAGAACAAATTCATGCAGGAGGATATATTTTAGCCAGGAACCACCACTATGGTAACCAAGCAGGTATCCCAGAGGCCCCAGACCACGCTGGCCGCCCCAGACCACGCTGGCCGCCCCAGGTAGGAGGTTTGACGGTGTCAGAATGCTGATTTCCAGGTTAATTTCTTCCAATTAGGTCAGCATCACCAGTAGCGAAATCTGGACTACCGGAATATTAAGTGCCACGACACTTTACACAAATTGAAAAGTTTAGACATTTATTTCAGTTATGCCCTTTATCCACACAGAAAAATTCTCCCTTTTTTTTTTTTTTTAACTTGACGAAAGCCATTCTTCCAGTACTACATTATCATGGTATATTAAGCATGGCATGTGCATTGCTTTCGGTTATATTTAAGAGGTATCCCCGTTTCGTGATGAGGTATGGCGTGCATCATCTAGACATGTGGTTTAATACTTATAAGACTGAGAAGGAAGGAAATAAGACATAGGACCAGGGGTGTATACAGGGGCGGGGTCACAGGGGAACTGGCCACAACAGAAATCTGATTGGCCCCCGGAGTGCCCCCTCCCCTGTCACTCACTGATTCAAACCATATCATTGGTTAATGAGAAGGCTGGCCTCTCTTACATCCCCTGCCTTAATAGAAACCTAGAACAGCTTATGCATAGGACTGAAAGGGCCAGTGAGGAACGACAGCCACATGGAAATATTAATTTGATTTCAGTAAATAAATTCACTTTTTCCATGCAATTAAACATGTGCACTGCAAATGCTAAGCATGATTATAACAAGCAGTGAGTGTTTCAATGTCACCCCCTTGTTCATTTCATTTCAAAAACAGAGAAAGAGCTGCTAATCAAACCTTTAATAACGTTCACGTGGCAGTATGTCAAGTACAGAATGAAGCCCACAAATGTCCTTTTACTAGAAGCCTTTAAAAAGATCTTTTAAAATGCAAAATTATGATAATACAATACCAGCGAAGCGAGTATTCCTGATAAAGTGGCTAACACTTCAGTGATTTATATGCGTAAGTCGTGAAAAATATATTTTTTATAATTCCAGTTTCATGTCTGGATCCCTTCAGTGGTAATCAGGTAGAGGACCTGTGATGGTTAAAAACGTCTAGGTGGAAATCAGAGGTGGTAACCAGGACCTCAGCTCTGAACTACTGAACCTGAGGGTGTCAGTACGGGTGGGATGGTGACGGGAAAGTAGAGAGGACACAGGCATTGGAAGCTAGAGAACCCGGCAGACATGCTCCCCTTGTCCTCCTGACTCTGTTTTCTATATTTTCATGGAATCACTCACTCGAGCGTCACTCTCTAATCTATGGTATGTGGCTCCATGACGTTCCTTCAGCCTGAAGCCCCATATCCCCTATCGAGAGGACAATTTGTTTGCCTGCAGACTGTAAACACATCGTGAGTCAGAAACTTGAAAGCATTCTTTCTGCAAGACAAGACTGGATCCTCCAGCGATTTCTGACAACCACGAAAGGCAATTTCCACATTTTGTTGAGATATTTCTTCACAATTTGGAATCAAACACTTATGGAATTGAAACCCCTTTGTATCAATTACTTGCATGTGGATTTTAAGAATCACCCTCACCCTGGCAGTAAATGGTATATATTTCACATCCTGTATGTCTAATGACGTTTTTTGCTCTGTAATTTTGCTGATAGTTTTGCAGTCTGGTTGCCTGTTATGTCCAACCAAAGTACTGAGTTCCATCATCGGCCATGACAACCATGTTCCAAAAACCCTCAACTGGCAGCTGTCCCTGTACTTCTCTTTGTGGGTGAGTATCCTTTGTGTCGAGGATCTTTGCATCTTGAGCAAAACGTCTGCAGCTTTTCCCCAATTGAATTAATCGCACGAACATGGTGCAGCACACACATCGCCAGGCTTTTCATGAATTGTCAGAGACTGAACCAGGACGTCGAGGGTCCGTCTTCATGCTGAGGGAGATATATGAATTGTGGACTCAGTATTCTGTATAAAGATACTGGATTAGTGACAACCACAGGTTTCGATTACAGTTTTGCAAGGCGATGACTTGCAATAAATTGCAATAAAGCACTAACAAAGACATACATTGTGCGGAATGAGATGCTTGTACCCTCCTGCATCTTCGCCAATTGTTGTACATTTCATGCCAGAACTTCATCAGCTTGTCAGCTGCCATCCTTCCACCAGCACTAGTGCTTCATCTCCTGAAGCACATTATTTACCTGGCTGTCAGTGCTACTGCGTGGGCCCTTGTGACACAGAGTTCACCATTCCTGTGACTCCGCCTACGCTGCTTCATCTAATGGCCAAAGGCAAAACCAGTTCTCCTGTAGGAATCTCCATGCAATTTTTATAAACGGCGCTTGGAGGCTCTAAAACCCCGAACTCCCCTTCATCTATAGACTCTGTGCTAAAACTGCCCGTGTAAAGCGCTGGATCGTTTTTTATTTATGATTTTATGGAATGCAGAGAACATAACTTGAGACATCATCTCAGTTTGCCAGATTTAGAATGGGGTGTCATAAAAGTTCCTGTAGGTGTAATGGTCAGGTGTCCCAATATGCGTCAGGTTCTTTTGTAGCGTACACTAAAGTGAAAACAGAACCTGCCCTGGGGCCCAATTGTGAAATCACTCTGCCAGCTCAGGTGTCTGAACCAGTGACCTTCCGATCACCAGTAAGTCAATCACTGCTCCACGCAATACACATGTGTACATATACATTCATACGACTCATACATACATCTAACCACACTTCTTAACCTCTGTGCTTTGCCCTATATTGTAATACCCATAACATTTCCTTCCCAGTGTATTAATATATTTGGCATTTCCTGAAGTGCATTGTCTGCCTATTCTAACTTACATATTCTAACTTCTTTCATGCAAACGTAGCACACGACATAGGTCGTAGCAGGAATGCTTGAGCGAGAGTCTAGTTCCTTCCTCCCCACATTTCCGTGACACCCCTGGTCAGCCTTCAGATGACGCGGCTTTTCTGCTACGTTCCCTCTCCAGTTTACCAGTTTAAGGTACATGTGCAGGAAGCTGTAACAGTTCACTGTCTCTCACTCTCTCGCTCAGAATATCGCCACTTGCAACCTGCCGACAGCAAGGACATCATCACAAGTAGATGCCATAAGAAGGTCACGTCCACCATCAAGGATCCCAGCCATCCCAGCCACAACCAGTTTACACTCCTGCTGTCAGGGAAACAGCATCGCGGTATCGCAGCTTGGACCAAGCGGCTCCAGCCACCCATCTATATGCTTTTACAAATTATTTTCTTTATATATTTATATTTTTATTGGGAGTTCACAGGGAGACTCACTTTGCTGCCTGCGGTTGGCTGTAACGTTGTACATTTGACAAACAGACACA
>JAODJU010000025.1:10243593-10258495 GCA_026776725.1 Gnathonemus echidnorhynchus
GGAGTTCACAGGGAGACTCACTTTGCTGCCTGCGGTTGGCTGTAACGTTGTACATTTGACAAACAGACACATTCATATTGTTATTGGGAGTTCACAGGGAGACTCACTTTGCTGCCTGCGGTTGGCTGTAACGTTGTACATTTGACAAACAGACACATTCATATTGTTATTGGGAGTTCACAGGGAGACTCACTTTGCTGCCTGCGGTTGGCTGTAACGTTGTACATTTGACAAACAGACTGATTTAGCTTCTTCCATTCAGGTGCAGTCTGCAGCAGGTCCTATGGAAATCCCTGATAGCTTGTCATAGCTTCCCCGCTGGCAGCAATGCCGCAGCAATTAGTGTGAAGACAGACGTGACAGACGTTACCTGCCAATGACCATTAGCCAGTAACTGCTGGTGCCCTGGAATGCGGCCCTTTCTCTACCTCATTGAATCGAAGGCTTAATAGCAGCCATTTACATATTAATTACATGCCATTGTGTTTCTGTTTTAATGGGGCATTCTGCTTAAGCAGCTGTCCCACAGAGAAACTCACACAGGCTGATCTGTGATTGGGTCAAACCCCAACCCATCGCTCATTTCTGATAAGGGAACCGGTACCGCAGCTCTCTCATTTGTCTTGTCGACGTAACACCTGGTCTTTGACTCATTCCTATTAATGTGTATTTTCATTTGATCACTGCGTTGTTTCACAACCCTGTCCTTGGGGATCCCAAGTCCACATTTCTTTTCCCACCCAGTACCAAGTCAATCAGTTACACCAAGTACCTGGTATAGCTGTACTGGGAGCTTAGACGGAGTGAAAATATGGACTGGGGGTCCCTGAGCACTGGGGGTCCCTGAGCACTGGGTTGAGAAACAGTGGATCACTATTGTGATTTTGCTGTGCATGTGCAGAAAGACAATGAAGCTGACTAATACGTCCCTCCCCTTTATTTAAAAATCATCAGGGTGAAATATTAGTTCATAAACTAAACCAGAGGCAGGTCAGAGTATGGGCAATTTGGTCATTCCAATTAGTCTCAGCATGTTTTTGGACTGTGGGGGGAAACCGGAGTACCTGGAGGAAACCCCACAATTACACGGGGAGAACATGCAAACTGCACACACATGAAACCTGAGCGGAGACTCGAACCCGGGTCCCAGAGGTGTGAGCCAACAATGCTAACCATTCTGCCACCCAAAACAAGATGCATAAAAGTACAATAATTATGCTTCTGTACATTTATCAAGGTACAGGGAAGGTATTTTGAAATAAATTATTCATTAAAATGCAGCATTTTCTATCACGATATTATTTGAAAAAAATGAACTTGAGAAAGCCGTGATAACAGGAGGTATAATTAGTGGCTATTGCTGATGACTGCAGATAACGGACACGGCGTTTCCGGCTGCGATCATCAGGAAGCGATCCTGCGTTCCGATAGGCCGAGACAGCTGGCACTGGAGGAGTGTTGGTAAGTACTGACAAATAGCCATAGTGATGAGGCTGGGGCTGAACTAAGGAAGGAATGTCCAGCACACATGGCTGTGCAGTGCACACTGTGCTTTAACGAAGGGCGTAAATGGGGAAGTGCAGACGCTGTTAGTGCGTAAATACCACTAAACCTCAGCACCTTGCTGTCCTACTTGTATGTTATTGCAAATGTATGTACTATATATTGCATGCATGTTATTCATAATCACTATTCTGTTATTTATTATTAATACCTTCGTAATGCAGTACAAAGCATCCTCGATTTTTATACTGACCATTATAATGCACTATGAAGGTATTTATAGTGCATTATAGATGAGAGCTTCATAGAGCATTCGTAATGTATAATAAACATGGCTATGTGGTGTTACCAAATATTCTTTTAAAAAATTGTATTGATATAATTAAAATTAATTTGAGAAGTATGTGCACTACAAAGAGAACAGCTGGAATCTGAAGGTAAGGGAAGCCTCTGGGTGAGGCAGGTCCAGGACGTGCAGCTGAGGATGACGGGGAGTTTAATCGGGGAAGAGAGCTCCTCATTCTTAACACCTGCTGCACCCCATTACCTGAGCAGGGACCTGGACAAGGAAGACGGCAGAGCTCAGATGACAGGGCGTAATTCCAGCCATAAACCAGCAAATTATGCCAAGAAACAGGAGCTATTAACTGTCAAGATTAATAGAAAGCATTTTATCTGAATTGGTGGGTTTAGGGGAGAGAAAGAGAGAGAGAGAGAGAGAGAGAGAGAGAGAGAAAATACAGACGCCCCTCTACTTACAAACTTTCAGACATACGAACGCAGAGGACTGTAAGTCCAAATTGTGTTCATTGGGCTCCCGTTTCCTGTCCACAACATCAATTTTTTTTTCTGTGCGCCAGTTCCGCCTAGTACGACTTCTGCCCACTACTCCCGCCGTGCAGCAGTGTAGTGTGCGTACTCACAGCATCCTAGGTCTTTGTACTTGCGTATACCCTTAAAATGATGTTGAATAACGACTTAAGAACATTTCCAATTCTGAACGGCCATTCGGAACGTAACTCATTCGTAAGTTGAGGAGCGTCTGTCCCTAGCCAAGTGTGCAAAATTTTCCCTTCTGATCAATCCTGATTACCTAATGACTGTGAACACTAACAATCAAGTGTTTTTCTTTTATTTCTGTTTTGTGACAGAATAACGTCACATTTTCTCTCTAAATTAATCTGCTTGGAGACAAACAGAACTTCTGAACTTACCTTCACAAGTCCAACTTTTGGTAGAAATCATCTCTTTGAACAGTACTCACCTAATAATTCTGCACCCAATGCACACATGCCACTGTGTGTGTGTGTGTGTGTGTATGTGTGTGTCTGTATGTGTGTTTGTGTCTGTATGTGTGTGTGTGTCTGTATGTGTGTGTGTGTCTGTATGTGTGTGTGTTTGTGTCTGTCTGTGTGTGTCTGTATGCGCGCGTGTGTGTGTGTTTGTGTGTGTGTAAGTGTCTAAAAGTAGAGCATGCTGGGACATCCAAAAAGAATATGTATAAAAGTGTCTTCTATAATAAATTAATGTAGTTTAATAGCAAAAAATCCAAATTAAATTAAAGTACTAAGTAACCTAAGAATTCCAAAGTACCTGTACTTGTGCAAATGGCAAATGAAGCATCATTTAGTTTAATTTCATTTAATTTTTCATTTGACATAAACACTCAGTGGCCGTTTTTTTTCCCAGGAACCACTTCAAGGTTTGCCAAGCTGTGCGTTCAGGGATACCTGTCTGAACACCACTGCTGAACACCACTGCTGTACTTCTGCAGGGTAAGTCAGTCTCTCACACGTGCTCTTCCCCTGCAGTATGACACCCCAGGGGGGGCCACCTCGTGGGGACCACTGCCTCCTGCACCACACTCCAGCCCTGAAGGACTGGTGCCGGCCCCCGCGTGGGCAAGAATGGGCTCTACCCCCCGAAACGGTGCCCGCAGCCTCTCCGGTGCCCTTTCCCCGTGCCCTTAAATAAAGCTCACCCCTCTGGGTGTTCTTTTCATGGACTTTCATACCTCCTCACTCAGCACACCAATAAAGTGGCCACCAAGTGTGTCGTTTTCAGAAAAAAATCCCAGAGGAGAGACGGTAAATCTTGTTACTTTTACGGGATGACTTTAACAGCATACCAATTTTCACACTTGACCTTTTTATACTGCTGGATATTGATACAAAGTGAGGTGCCTTTCTCTATGGCAAAACTGCAGAGGACCTTGTAGACGCGAAACGATGATCATTTGATCACAAAACCAGGTTCACAACAGCTATAGCATTAGGCTCCCAAAGTGCATCAGCACCGTACCGGGAGCCAGAATACAGAGGTATATTGTCTGCGAAAGCGAAATGCCAATAAATTGCTCAGTGGGAAAAACCATGAATGTCAAAATGCAATTCAGCCCACCTTTGGGTGAATTGGAAGCACCGGATCTTCGCCTTTTTATGGCGTATTGAGCTCTGTGTGAGCTGGAAGGCAGTAATCTCTTTGTATTTACCCTGAAGGAATGTACTGCATTATTCTCCATCCGGCGATAAAGGAGACCTCTCAAAACTACTTTCCAGAAGCAACTAATTTCTTTCCAAATGAAAAAGGACGAACATTGTGCCAGGAACTGCTCTTCCACATTTTCCATAATGATAAAAACACTCTGGACACTGTTAGATCAGAGGACACGACGGCCGGCTTCTCTTCTTCAATAAGGCAATGAGTTCCTCATACTATACATGAATTCTTCAAGAAATGACTGCATCTGTGGGAAAAACTGAAGGGTGGCTGGGAAGGACCCGAAGGTAAATGAGCTCGATACGATACAAAACAACGTCTCTACAAAATATTATGTCTACTTATGTCTTTTTTCACACTTCCACTATTTAGCACGAAGGAAGACAAGTGACACAACAAAAAAATTTAGAAAGCTGAGCAAGAATGGAGAGAAGAAATTCTAGTAATATTTTCTAGGGCACAACTGTGGTTCATTTGTGGAGATATTTAACTGGCAGAGACTAAAAAAAAAATCAAAAACATACGTTCTTCTTTTGTTCTGGTGTCAGTTTACTTGGAAAAATAATGTTACATTAAAGCAGTAAATCAGAAGAAAAAAAAAAGTCTGGCTCTCAAGCAACTTGGACTGTAATCTGAGAGAGAGAGAGACAATTGCAACATTTAATGTGAATGCGGCCTGCCAGCGAGTTTGCAACATTAAGACGGCAAAGCTTTGGCCAAGATTCGGAAAAAATCATCCAAATGCACAAGCACACTAAGGTACTTGCAAACAAAACTGACAATTCTGTGATAAGGCCTGGAAGCCCCAGCTCTCACTTTGCACCTCGTTTGCAGTGGTTCACAAATCACCAGCAGGAGGTGGGATCAGTCATAATTAAAAGCAGAGCCCATGACAAGGAGCAACATGGGATAGCCAGTCTGGCCAGACACAGCTTCAACCTCTCATACGGACAAATTCAAAAACTCCAGAGCATGAATTTCAGAGTAAAAATGTTTCAAAATGATACTAAAGAAAATTAAAGCAGTTTGCGATATGACAACTAGAAACATCCGTATACTGACGTAAAAAAATGGCAAATGATTAGATTACTCACCAGACTAACAATTTGTAAAAGGATATGTAATATGTTGGTTCATATACTTTTTTATAACATAGTTTTTCACAGAAACCCAGTGCTGGATAAATGGTTCTAAGATGAATGGACAGATTTCATTAAAATTCTCTAATTTGGCATGTTTCCAAAGTGATGACAGAGCATTGACCCTCTGAAGGTGGGAGAAGATATCTGCGGGCGGCTCTGCGCTCACCTGTACGGCTGCAGGGTCCTAGTGCCATACCCTAAAGCCTTTTCCCACTGTCCCAAGTTGATGCAGGCGTCCTGAGCCAGTTCTAGTAGCCTGAGCGCATATATGTTACTGTCTGGGACAGCGTCACTGCTGCCGTCTACGAGGGCCTGGCAGTGCTCCAGCACTGGCTCCCACTCTGTTATTAGAAGCAGTTAAAGATATTACTTGAAAAGAAGAGGGAAGATCAGAAGAACAAGTCCAAATGTTTTCATAAGACAGCACGGCTAGAGGGCATTAAACCCGAGCTGGAAGAAGTGATTTGTTTGTGTTGTCAATTCTTTTTGGTCTTGGAAAACAATTCAGGACTTGAAAAAGGCAGCACTTAAAGATGTTAGGGGTTTTCTGTGCCAGCTGATGGGTGGACACTTTGAATTGGGGCATCTTCTCCCTTCTTTCAATGCGTTTTTACAGTTGTCATTTGAGCCCCCCAGCACGAGTCTAACGGGCTAGGGCCAGGAACCTGCCGCAGTGGTCCGGATTTCAGCAGTGGCACTGTGTGACTTGGCAAGGGCACCGTCTGAAAACATCTGCACATGCCAAGCTGTCGCCATCCTCCTTGAGAAGAATGCATTTGGAGCCCATTACATCCCTGCTGCCAAACTGAAGGTACACAGTTTGGGATATTTATACTGTGATGCTAAGTCGGATAAGCACTTATGGAAAATGGACTGATGGAGGGATGGATATTCTGAGATATTCAGTAGTGGGGATCCAGAGTAAACAGGTTAAGGGAATGAACTGTCCAAGGCTAATCGCTCATTCTACATGGAGCGGAACAGTGTTGGTCCTTTCAGCTCTTGGTGAGACTCTAACTGCATTTTTCCTTTTTGTATCTGTGAGCCAAGAATGAGACTTGCCAATAAGAAAATGGCCGACACTCTCGTACCATGTAGCTCAGCAAGTATAAAAAGGATACGCTGCTGGTCTTGGAGCTCCTCTATGCGGGCGAGGGCATCTCGCTGGGTCCTCCAGACCTCCCCATCTCCGGCCAGCATGTCTACGTCCTGTTCAATATACAACAAGAAACAAGTAAACAACTAGCCCATAACCAAAAGAATCAATTAGTGAAAACTCCCTCCCAACCACAATTGGTAATTACTAATCCTGTCATAACATTTGCAGTAAACATTTTATTTTTGGTTACATAGTGGCGGGCTACCACAGCAAATCAAATTGCAACTCTTTTAATGAACACTGAAAACTCACTGAGTCAACGAGGCATGAATGTCTCCGGCTATTTGAAAAACAGCTGAAATAAACCAATGGTAGCAAACAAATGCATAAAGTTTTGCTTAATACATAAAAATACATACAGTAAGTACATATAGTACCTTCACTCTAATGGAAATTACAGTTTGATGTAATTACAGATGCTCCCGGCTTTCTGATGGTTATTTGATATTTTGACTTTACAATACTGCGATAGCAATGCACATTCAGTAGTCAACTTTGAACTCTGATCTGTTCCCGGGCTGACGACATGCCGTACGATGTTTTCTATTGATGCCGGGTGATGGCGACATCCACACAGTCACACTTCCAGTTTCTGTAGCGATTGCAAGCAAATCTCATACAGTGAGATTTACATACAGATACAACACATCATAAAATGCTTTTTTGCGTGTAACCAAATAAACATGCATTCATTCATTTACTTTTCAGTCATTGAATTCAGATACAACAATTGTTTACTTATTCAGTGACAATATTTACTTAATTATACCATATTCATGTTTAGTTTAAAATATTTTCCACTTGTGAAGAGTTAATTGAAATGTAACCTCATTGTAAGACGAGAAGCATTTGCATTGTGAAAACTGACACTCATTGTTACAGATAGACTATTGTATGTCATTGTGGTTTACAATACAAAGAGATTTCATACACAAGCCCCAACATTTTATTGTAGTTATGGTGTGTAATAATAAGTCTGGAAGTCTGTTAACACCTTTGGTATTTTAACCAGTATTTTAAATGTCAAAACATTTCTTTTGCACATTTAAAGGCAAATCCCTTTTGTTCTGAGTGATGCAGCCAAACTGTCATACTACTGTAAATGTACCCTCCACTCTGAAGAATCTTTTATACACCTCTGTGTCAGTAGTCAAAGTAGGCCAAGTCAGAGCAGCGGAATCTTCTAGCCAGTCACTATAAACATGTAACAGGCCCTTGTTGAGAGTGTGTTTCATTTCTCCTAGGAGTTTTGCCGACAGGCACACTTGTCTACACTATAATATGCATTACAAACAACTGTGTGAGCTAGAAAAGCAAATTTCCACATGTGGAACATCACTAGCAGAGTTCGAAAAGAAATAACTCCAAAATGGGCGTTAATTAGATCATTTACCCTTAGTAGTTGATTTTATGCAGAAACCCACTGACACAGATCCTTCGATCTGTTATTGCCATGTCTGAACATAAAGAATATAGTTAATAAACCAACAAAAACTGGTTGCTTGACAATGCACTGCAGATAAGAATTCATGTGTAAAAAGCCATTTGTTCTGAGTGTCTTGCAAGATATCAATCTAATAGATATGTATTGGTCTTTGAGGCAAGGAGACATGTCTGTGCACTACCAGGCTGTGATCTAAGCTAGGAGTTTTTCGACTGCGATTCTTAGGTGTTTTCGACTGCGATTCTTGGGCGTTTTCGACTGCGATTCTTAGGTGTTTTCGACTGCGATTCTTGGGCGTTTTCGACTGCGATTCTTAGGAGTTTCGACTGCGATTCTTGGGCGTTTCACGTGCTGCCTCATGTCGCCAGCGCAGGTGACGCCGCGCTAAAAGGTTAGCGCCGTGTTCTGTGCGGCCTTTCAGAGATTATGACTTGAGTTACTGTGACAAATTCTAGGCCTTTCGCTTGAACATAACTGAACTGAAAGGTGAAGACCTGAGAGGACAGAGACCTCGGTGCACATTTTCAGCTCAAGACAGCTAATGGCCTTTTCCTCAGGCTAATAGCAGCCACTTAACTCAGGGCTTTGCGGTTAAAAATTAATTCTTTTACGGTGTATGTTATTAATGTTCCACACTGACTTACAATATGCATCTTCTCAAGTTTTTCCCATGGCTTGAATTAAGGCAGCGTATTAAGTAAAGCCACATGCTGTCTGGTTCGTTTTAGCATAACAGAACAGCAAATTTCCAAAATTCACTCATTACATTTTTTTTTTTGCTGCTTTTAAGATGAGACTGCCAGTGACAAAGTCAGACTTCCTCATCATATTCCATATTCCATCATATTCCTCATCATCAACAGAATTGGGAACCAAAACTCACTCACTCGTCATGTAATCTAACAAAGAACTTTTGCTACATTTCCAAAACTCACTAAATCCACAGAAGCTTTCTCAAAAACATTCTGTGGACCGAGTGAGTCTTGGAAATCTGCTCTTCAATTATTTACAGGAGACTCATACAATCACACATGGGTGCTACTTTCCTGTAAACTGTCAGCCAGTAACAAATTTCAAGTGCAAAAGGTATCTGTGAAAGACAAGCCACTTAATATTTGTTTGCTGTTGTGTTGCTTGCTGTGTTTCTGTCAGAGAGACATGATATGAGTTTGGGTCCCTGAGGGACTGGAGTTGAACAGATTCCTGTCAGAATGTGAATGCACAGGAGAACGAAACTATGCTGAGACATCAAGAGCTCCGTGACGTCAAACACATGGCCGCTCTCACACCGCACAACTCCGGGAAAAGATGATATCACCAGCATTCTTTTCCAAAAACAATTCCCAAGACGTTCAACACAAAGCGCAATGTTAGATGCAACGTGCCCACAGCTATAATAATACAAAGCATTAATTTGAATTTTTATTACTTCACTTGAAGACAACCATTATTAACAGGATTCATCAGGCAAGAAAATTAAGTTTCCATTTTCAAGTTCAAAAGCCCATTTTAAAACTATTTCACAGTTTAAGTGTGGAAAGTACCAGTTTCTATAAGCTGTAATTGATAAATGTCAGTCTGGAAGCAGATAAAACAGCCAAGTAAAATGGATGTGACATTTATCAGATAATTGTTAGGAACTAAAAAAATAATTTTAAGATGCGGGGGAGTATTATGTTATAATTGAGTTCTGCATTTTAACATTCACATTTTATTTTCTATAGCACATGGGCCATGGAGCAATTGGTGGTTAAAGGGCCCAAAGGTAAATAGAGTGAACTGACTCTGGGATTTGAACTGTGACCTTCTGATTTACAAGCACAGTGTCCTAACCCCCCCCGAGGCCACACTCCACCTCCCCAGACACCCAGAAAAGGGAATTTACCTCATCAAATGTCCCACCAGTGTGATTATAAAACTGACGTATATTTGGACATTCATGTACACATCCTGCATGTACACATCCAGCATATACACATCCAGCATATACAATCCCAGCCGTAGATAAGATACGTGTTTACTGGGCATGTCTATTTGGTTTTTGTTCAATGAACTGACAAGCTTCTGACGAACACAGGCGAACGGAAGATAAAATGCATCTCTGGCTTCTATACAGAGAACAAGGCACTATTTAATGCTACATTTAGAACCAAACTGCCAAATGAAAAAGCAGTATCAGACCTATTAAGAACAATAATTTAGGTAAATGTGATGTTTTTCAGAGCAATCGATGATGCATGCCATCAAGGCCAGCTTTAATCGACCTAACCCTGCTTGAGATGTCTTCTTTATAAGACCATGGCAAGCACTTAAAGATGTACATTTCTGTGTGGTGCTATGGAAAAATTATCTTCTCTCCTCCCTTTGCGCATGTCTGACATTTTAATTACTTGCCCTTACGTCAAATCCCATTTCATTTTCTTAGCACCTCTCTATGGCCACTAAATGGCCCCGGAGTATGAAATTATACCTCCATTTGTGCTTCATGCAAGACAAAATGAGGGGGGTGCTATTTACTGCTGTCGCCAATGACGACGTAATTTCCTTTTGAACAAAATATGAAAAAGAGCAATTATGTCTGCTAATCTATTTTTAACTGGCTTATTTTGTTAACCTGTAGAATAACTGGTTCATTACTAATAAAAATACCATTTTCTCCCTGCTATTTCCTACATGCTAACAGAATATATGCAATGAAAGTTCGTAAGTAAGTACTATGAAATATCACCCATAAGTAGATATTCACAATAGTTATTATGCTTGTTTTACAGAATTACTGATATTTTTTTAAAGCTGGTAGGAAACACACTCTGCTGGTGACTTTAGTATGGATAATGCAAAATCATTCACAAAATGTTTAACGGGAAATTTGGTAATGCTGCAGAGGATTATCGAAACAATAATGCCCTTGTTAGCCCTTCTTCAGATCATTCCGGTAAAATAGATCAGCTCACAGCCATGCACCTGTTTCCAATAGCTTAATGTTCTAGTGGTTTAATGAAAATAACGTCAGGGTCATTTTTAAATGGTGCATGTATACCATTAGATTTCAAAGTACCGGTACAGGCAGGACCATATGGGCTG
This sequence comes from Gnathonemus echidnorhynchus, assembly GCA_026776725.1. Lineage (NCBI taxonomy): Eukaryota > Metazoa > Chordata > Actinopteri > Osteoglossiformes > Mormyridae > Gnathonemus > Gnathonemus echidnorhynchus. The sequence continues at coordinate 10,254,425 of JAODJU010000025.1, forward strand.
GAACTGCTTGGCGTTTGTGATCCAAAGCGATCCTCTGTGTCCCACAATGTCAGATTTGCTCCCTGCCGCTTGGGGGTGTTTTCAAGGGCAACATCGCTCCAAATCACGGCAGGATGTCAACGGGTGGGAAGCGCAAGACACAGAGCCCCCCCTCTCGCACAGACACCCCCGCCACCCGACTTCTATCCCATTCCTACGGTGAATCCGCGGGGTAGGATCTGTCTGCGGCTCCATCTGTTTTTAACACAAACAGGGACAATTTGCTATACGTTTCCTGCAGAGAGATCCCAAGCCCTTGATTACATCATCCCCAAGGGGCCTGCTGGCAGAACAACGCGGTGTCCTTTTGCACCCGTGGTCAACCGTGACCGCTGGGGGGGGAAGGTGCCACGGATCGCCCATTTGCCCCGGTCGCCAGAGGAGGCCACGGACCGCGTGAGAAAGTGAGCGTTCGCTGAGCCGTGGCCGTGGCTTTCCCGGCCGAGCCCACGCACGATCACCGCGAATCCGGGCCGCTGCGTATGGATGAGAGAGAGGCCAGCACCGCCTTCCCAGCACAGGAATTACGGCCTAAACCTCAGACCTAAGGCCCAGCTAACAGGCTGAGTTACCAGCACTGGGAGTAGTGGTGCCCCCTCTGGCTGTTGGTGGTAATACAGCGTCAGAATACTGTAGTACAGCATGTTCATAGTTTCCATCATAGAAACACATAGTATTACATTAATTATGCTATGTTGGCTATCAGTATTTTAGGCCGCAGATCATGTTGCTGATCCAGTGAGAGTGGTCATAGCCACCCTACATTTTTATGCTTGTCTTCTTATTTTAGCTGTTGACAGCTATCGAAGATACAAAAAAAATTTAGCGAAGTCTATAAAAGATACAGAGAGCTTAGATACAGGCGAGATATCGCCTGTATCTAAGCTCTAAGCATATCCTTCTACAGGAGAACTTGCCCACACAACAAATTCAAAAATACACATATTGAAATCAACTACATGTGATTGCAGCTATCGATACTCCTCTCTATGGCGTTATTTCAAGATGTTAGATAACGAGTGAATTATTAATATGTCTGCTGTGTGATTTATCGGGTATTTGGGGAAGGGTACTTCCCCGCAGTGTGACACAAAGCTGTCGATCACCACCACCCCGTACCACTTCCATTTTCATCAAACCACATGTTGATTATTCTGACAGAATAGCCCCCCCCATCTCCGACCTGCCTGGTGTGTCAGCTATAACAAGCAGTATGGGAAGCAGGTTTCTGAGGAATGTTCTCTTCATTTTTCAGCATCGGATGAGTAGCCTATGAGTGAACGGTTTGCCTGAATCAAATCATCATTCAGACACATTGCATCCATGTGTGAAGTGGAAAGATTTGTGATCCACATCCATCCAAAATGCACAGGCACATCCAACGCTGCCATAAATCCTGCTTTTCTGAAGAAACATACATGGGATATCTCTCTGCGATACTGCTTGGAAACAAAAAAGATCCCCCTAGAGATCAATAAAGTTTACTACTTACTAGAAGCGGCTACAAGGCGGCTGTTCTGAGATGCTGCTGATATCTCTGCTTTGTTGTGGAAATTCTCATTAGATGTTTTAAAATGCATCATATGAAGAATGACTGGATGGAAGCCCGTTAAGGTTCACTAGTAGGAGTGCTACCCACTTGTTATAAGCGTCCTAGCTAACGATTTAGCAAACGCTGCTTTCCAGCATTCTCCATAACACGTTTGATTAGCCAGACTCAACAAATATTGCAGGAGAACCATAAAGGTTCAGAGGGGCCGGAGGTTTGGGGCAGATTGGTCCCTGCAATGTTGAAACCAAACCTACGCCCTTGTGTGACCCTGCTGATTCCTCCACCAGATCCTCCTCACCATCCAAAAGAACCTGGAAAAAGCCACCTCTTAGAAGACGCGTGGTCATGAGGGACCTGATCTCTGGTACCTGTCATCGGCTCAGTGATTGTATCTGAGACGCAAGTCTTCACACATCCAGGGCTGCAATTATCCCTTTGTCATCGCCTGTCTCAGGACTAGCTGTGAAGAGGCCGCGCACAACGAAGCGCATTGTTTCTGCAGCGCACTTAAACCGCAACCATGCACAATTACACGATGGTGAGGGCTCATGCGGCGGAATGCGCAGCCCCCTGATGGATGGGTGACGTTAGCTAGTCGGCCAGCAGACAGGGAAACGCATGACATCACCGGTGTTGACGACGTGATAAAAGCACGTTCAACACTGCTGGAGACTTCGGAGTCATTGGTAATGCACAGGAAATGCAAGTGGCAAGGAAAGAACAAAAGATGATAAAAAGAAATTGAAAAGTAAGAACTGGAAATTTTTGCACAATAGGAAAATGTAAAAACAAACAAAAACACCATCTTTTTAACATTTTGTTATAAAGCAGCTCTCAAAATAGGAATATTGATTTAGCAATTCCACACAAAAAACATAAAATGCATTATTAATAAAATTCTGCAAAAAAAATAGTAATAATAATAAGTATACATACATACGCATTTTTGGTTGTTTTTATATGTTCTTATTGGGAAAATGTTTCAATTTTTACATTTCAATTATTTATTAGCAACTTTAATTACTGTAATGAGAAAACCATTCCAAACTAAGACAATAAAAATATAAATGATAAATAACATACACATAAGATACTAGAAATTTATATAAGAATGCAGGCAGACAAAATAATATGGAGCCCGATTTGAAGTGCACTCTACAAAAACATTAATGCTATGTTTTAATTAAAATCTGTTCAGTTACAATGTTTCTCAGCTGGAGAGGAGAGAAAATATCCCAGAAAATGTGATTCATGTAAATTGGGAATGCTCATTTCCATTAATAATGAACCAGTTCCTCTCGCAGTATTTCGGAATCTTAGATAACATCATGGGAAATAACGTAAAATAAAAAGATTAAGACATCCTAATTAAAATACCTGTATTGAGTCTGAATATCAAAATTTAATACTTATTTTATTTGCTTAATTACCATAAAATGAACAGCAGCACATTCTGAGACTTTAAATATCTCAGTTGGCACGGCAGTCCACTTAACTGTAAAGTTCCATTTTAGTTTAATGGATCTAATGTACAGTTCTCCTGAGTTCTGGACTTAAGTCCTCTCTGCTCTCCGTTCACACTAGAAGAATTAAGAGCTACTTATATCACTAGTGCACAACCTAGGTATGCAAAGTACTTCTTGCACAAGTGCAAAGTATAGTAACCCCTTCGAGGTTTGTGTTTTGAAGATACCCCAAATGTGAAAATTTGCAAATAATATTTGTGCCCCCCGACCTCAACCCATAAGAGTCTGCTAGCCTGAATGATAACTTACAAAGTCTATTACCAATTTCTAAAGAAACAGTACTGCACTGTACACATCGCATGTCAAATTGCTTTGTGTTATTTCCTGTCTAGACCATTTTATATAATATACAAGCGGTTCTGTAACTTCCTCACCATCATCAAGGTATCAGTAAGGTGTGCCACAGATTTACAGCAACCATCTTGCGTAAATCCTTCCAAACGCAGCAATCCTCAACCTCCAGCTAATTCCCTACTTCACATAGTACGCTCTCCTACCCTTGATGGCCTTACTACTCCTGCACCACAGCAAATGTACATTCATGTTTTATCATTAGCAATGATGAATACAGCTGCTTATTCCTCTCAGCCTACCTGACTCAGCCACAGACACCACCGCCAACCTCAGACAGGGAAGATCAACTCCAGCTTGAAGCTACTCAACCATATATGGGCATAATTCAGGTCTCTTCATATGCCTTCACTTAATGCATGTTACCAATCATGGGACCACAAAACGCTCACAAACCATCTTTGTCATCCTAAATGCTCAATTTTTTATCCTACATATTCCAGTATGGAACCCCTTTGAATATATCACACAAAAAATCAATATCACTTTGGCATTTTGAATGAATGAATGAATGTTACATTTATATAGTGCTTCTTAAGACACCCAAAGTGCTTTAACAGAAGCAATGGGGAGCCACTTCAACCCCCCCCCCCCCCCCCCCAC
>JAODJU010000025.1:10258595-10281588 GCA_026776725.1 Gnathonemus echidnorhynchus
ATGACGTGCACGGTTCTGGAGAGAGCTGCATGATGGGTCCCCCCCCACCTGTCCTTCATAATTCACAGAACCTTCCGGACTATTGCTGTTAAAGGACGACACAGAGGTCCCTCAGAATGAGGGCTATCAGGGTGTCAATACCTTCCTCCAAGGGCGTGGGAGAGAAGTTGTTATTGCAGATTTAAATGCAAGGTCTATATATTGGGCGGGGGACCAAATTCAATTGTGGGTGGGTGGGTGGTGGGGGGGGGTAAACGTCCCCCCATCCCCCCGGTTGCTACACCTCACATTTATCTCAAAGTCTTTGCTCACCCATTTGGCTAAAACTTATTTATCTGAGTTTGCAAACAAAAAAACCTTAAGTCATGCGGCTTCTGTAGAAGCAAGGTATCTGTCTTTGCAGTCCTTGACAGTGTATAGGAAGCATCTGGACACTTCTTTTAGATGTCCAACAGAGGGCGTGGTGATTAGGGATCTGCTGCTTGCTTGAAGATGTAGTTCTCTAATCACGCCTTTTTGTTTCTGCTCATGCCTCTGGCTTGTTGTGTTCCCCTCACCCACTCCTGGCTGTTTCACTCTGAATATGCCCTTTATTGTCAGAGACGAACTTGTTTAGTACTCGGATGGAGCACCACCTAGCTGCAGGGTCTCCAACAATTAAACGAATGTATAAAAACAAAAGTTCACAGCTAGGAATACAAAACAACCCGGAGCAACCATGCAACACGAAACCAGGAGCACAACCTGCGATAAGGCTTTTCTTTATATAGCTCATGAAGTCAGGACATCCTGTTTGTGTGGGCCATCCTCTTCCTCTCCAGGGTTGGCCAGATGGCCACTCTCCTGGTGAGCCGGCCATAGGAGTAACAGATATTTGTAATGAAACGATTCCAGAAAAACGCATCATTAACGGAATACGTTTCGCTTAAGTCACGTATGTGCGCTAGGTTAACCAGGTTAGGCTAACCGCTAGCTAAACCTGTCAGATAGGGCTTGTGATTCGAATTCTGATTCCTCCACCTATATTCCAGCCCCCAGTAAGGCTGCACATGGATTACGGCAGAGCTGGAGCTTACCCTGGGAGGCTCAGGACATGCGGCAGGGGACAGGATCGATTTACGCGTTCACCGGAAGGAAAAAAAAGAAAGACGTCGCAGGCCAACTCTTCGCACATGCAGCTTGAGCCGGGACAGGGTCACATGATCACCGTCTTCCGCATTTGTATACAACTCACGTCTTTGAGTAGAGCGCGCGATGAATAGAAGTATCCGACCAAGCACACCCCAAACACGGTAAAGACGTCGTAGGAACGACTCTGCTAATTGTCACGATATAAATCAATGAATAAATAAAGAATGAATAAATAGTCCTGTTGGCTCTTTTCCATATTAATGGCTTCTCAAAATGTCCATATGGTCCCTGTTCAGTTCTCTCCAGGTGTAATTCCTGAATTTGTTTTTTATGTACACCTAAATGGAAACATCAGTTAGTGGATGTTGGCAGGTCTTCTCGGTGCATAAAACGCTAGCGCACGGTTTGAAGTTCTAACGCGGCCTCGATGTCCAGTTAGTCCCTGCCTTTCTGTCACTCACTCTCTTACTAACCGAGAACAAACACAAATATCGGATTTAGGCTCCTACCGTTATTACTGTACACATTTATTAGATAGTGATTTGGCAATATAATTTTTATGGCAAGGCTGACATTTAAGAGGACTAATCTTTTTGCTGCATTTACAACAGGGGAAATTGCTGGTACTTGTGAAGTAAAGGTTGTTTTCTTTTGGTTTATAAGGTCCGTATATGTGGGATGTTAGAATAGATATTAGCAAGCTTCTTTGTGACTATGCGGACGTCCATTTTCCATAGCCTCTAATCCAAAACAGGATCACAGGAATCCTGGAGTGATCCAGGGAAGTGTAGGGAACATGCCGGACAGGATGGTACTCTATTACTGGGAACCCACTCACAGAATATGGAATACATGAATTCACCTAAACCTTATCATTAGCCAATAATATGTTTTAAATTAATGAGTGACAGGGGAGGGACACTCTGGGGACCAATCAGCTTTTTTGGGGCCAGTATCCCTGTAGCCCCGCCCCTATATAGTCCAAGTTATATAAGGAAACCCAAAGGGAATATGGGGGCTCCACACACGGAGCTGAGCCTTGAACCCACAACCTCGGACATCTCAGGCTTTGCTACCCACTGAACCATTACAGTGTTTAAAATTAAAATTAATTCCCATGAAATAGTAACTCTGTCTTAATCTCGCAGTTCACACGAAAGGGGCGTGAGTGGCGATCATTCCACGGCACTAGAGAAACCCGAGTTTTACTGAAACCACAAACCCAGAGATCGTATTAAAAATCCATCGTGAAAATTCATGCCGGGCTTTAATTTACAGACGCCATTAAAAGCGAAATCGCTCTTAGCCTGAAGTTGTGACGGCTCATTTGGGGGGGTGGGGGATGAAGCCGTCGGTAGAAGGTGAAGCGCTGGCCGTGGGGGTGTTAATCACGGAGCCGCGGGTGAATCAGGTGGTGGCGGCGGCGGGTTCTAAGAAGCCGCACCCAACAAGCCATACCGCGCTTATGAGACGGAACACGTTATCAGCGTTTCCAGTTGGTTCTGGACTTCACCTCAGTTGTTCTTGTCTTCACCAGGGAGTGTATACAGGGGTGGGGCTAGGGGGACATGCCAGAAAGCTGATTCGCCTCCAGAGTCCCGCCCTTCTGTCACTCATCAATTCAACGCATACCATTGGCTAATGATGAGGTTGACCTCCTCAGTATTAATTATGACCCCACTTGTGCCCCCCCCCCCACCTCAACAAATCCTAGAATCACCCTGGGATCTGATCAAGGGGGGGGGGGGGGGGGATGAGGAGGACAGGATTGTCTAGCTGTCCTCTGGATTCACACCACGGCTGCTTGGAGGGTGGCGGCCAAACCGCTTGCGGTGGGACAGATAATGAAGCCACAGGAGATCTAAAGAAGAAGCATGCAGTTACATAACCCGACACACACTCTGTCCCGTCTACATTCTGAACGTTGGACACACCCCTACTTGGCATTTTCATCAAAACTGAAGGACGTTAGAAGCAGGAGGTGCAGTGTCTATTCACCGACCCTCCAGCCTCATTTGCATGTTATTCTGACACTCCATAAACTCGCACCGTTCGTTTTTGTATATTTACATTCCCGTCATATACCTGGAAGGCTGCCATGAAACACGCTTCAATGAGAGCCCATTAAAGACAGGGTATGCGTCACCTGACGACTCTAACGACCAGGAATATCACTGGTCGTTTGTCAGTGGAGATGATACCTTCTGCCGTTTTTAGTCCTGAAGATGCTGCTGGGTTAGCCGCACTTTCGGGACACTCTTATAGTGCCCTTGTCTCTACTGTTTGCTAGTTATGTCTGACCTTGTCTGAAAAGTCTGAAAATGCTTGCAGGCCGTTTGCACACCTTTTGAAGGGAATGTTTCCTTGATCAGAAGACGATTTAAGGCTGTGCAGTTAGTTGTAAACATCACATACAGTGGATTTATCATTATTGAGAGACAGTAACTTGTGAATGAATGTTACATTTATATAGCACTTTTCAAGACACTCAAAGTACTTTACAGAAACAATGGGGAGCCACTTCAAACCCCCCCCCCCCACTGTGTAGCCCCCACCTGGATGATTCTGTGCCAGTGCGCTCACCACACAGCAGCCAAGGCGAAGAAGGGGCATTGGAGAATTAAGGGATGATCAGGAGGCCAGATTTAAAAGGGCTACAGTGGGCAGTTTTAGCCAGAACATCGGGGTCCCATCCCCACTCAAAGGATGCCCAGGGATCTTTTATGATCTCAGAGAATCAGATACTTTGTTAACTGACAGACTTACTTTGTTAACATTCTGTTACTTTGAGTCCAAGACTTACGGTTAAGTAAGACCGCGCCGAGATGAAAGGAAAGAACCACTTCTGTCACTGAACGTCACTGAATTAAGCGTACGGCACTTGAGAGCGAGGACTTCACTCGCAGAAAGAGCAGAGAAACCAGCTGAAAAATGTTAAAGAATGTTTTTCTTAACCGTTTTAAGCTCAGCATTGTTTGCTGGAAAAGTAAAACACACTCTGCAGGAGACAGACTGCACCATGTAACAATATCGGACATTCTATGCTAACAGTGGTGGGATTCACATAAAAACATCTTTCAACATTTTTAAACAAGTACTATGAAGGAAACGGCTGAACAAAAGCGAGTTCATCACTAAATGACAAAACAATAAAAGCATTTTATTGTGGTTCTAACTTTTACTGCTATCACTGTTTCTAAATGTCATCTCTGCTTAATAGTCTTAAAACATCTTCGAATGATGAAAGCAAGCAAAATAAGAAATATGTAAACATTGCACTGTTATGCAGCCTTCTGTTTTTCCAAAGGACACTAAATTAAACAAATTTAGAGACGTTACTCCTATTTATTTAGCAGATGACTTTGTCCAAAATGACATACAAGCAGGACTTAGACATCAGGCACAGGCAGCGTCCTGGAGCACTTGGGGTTAAGGGCTTTACTCAAAGGCGCAACACTGGTGAAATGTGCAGGAGATAATGCGAAGTAACCAATAGGCTGCGGGGGACGTGCATGGCACTGATGGAGGGATGATGGAGAGAAAAAATGCCGGGGGAGGTGAGTGAAGAGGTTATGTACATATAAAGATAAGAATAAAGAAAATAGCCAGACATAGCAAAGGGTGGAGATAAGGAATAAAAGGTGGGCTGAGGTGAATTCGAGATGTTAATGGCGGAGATACGGCAAAGCAGAGTGACGGCCGGTAAGATTAAACGGGACCGGAGGGTCCTCCGATCCGACGCGCTCACCTTGTCCGCTGAGGTGCAGCAGGGACACTGACACCGGAAGTGGTACTGATCCCAGAGCAGTCGCCGCCGGTCCTCGCTGGGCGTCCGCGTGTCTATGTAGCTGATGGTGAGCTGGGTAAAGACAGGCGCCGGACGGGGCACACGGATCAGTGAGAGGCGGCACACATGACATGGAGGCCCGTGTCCCCACGTGTCTCCCGCTGAAGTGCCGACCTCAAATACGGCCCGCTGTGGCTAGAGGCGGTAGCCCAGGGCCCCGGGGCCCCCCGCCCCGTGGTAGGCGGCTTTGCCCGGGGCCCCTCAGTAGGACAGCCCTAGTCTCCAGTACTTTCAAACAGCCCGTTTTAGGTTTTATAGACCGTCCGCATTTCAGCTGAAGGCCTCTGGAAAGGCAGCATGAACAGCTACAGGAGCAGCAGATGTAGGAAATCAGGCAGGACGAGGCCTGCAGCGACAAGCTGGACGACATGAATGCGCTAAAAAGTCATTTATATCTTTTTTATTGCATTTCATTTATTGCACATACGTCGCGTTTATTGTGTGACTGTTTTGAGTGACTGCTGTGGAAAAATAATGTATAACTACCTATCTGCCATTTCAGGTGGTAAAACTTGGATTTACTGTATGTAAGTGTTATTTCCTGTTTCTGTTCCTGCCAATATACCTTCTGTATGTTAAAAAGATGGATTAACATTGGCGACCATGACTATGAAATCTACTGTATCTCACATTACATCCTGCAATCTGTATGCAATAAGCACAAGGAAATATATTTTGTTTCTCATCGTCCTTTGCAGATTTCACCTTTCATCTGCATTAACTAAGTTAATAGAACTTCATTCACTTGATCTAGCGCATTTTCTACCGTCTCTGTTGTCCCAAAACCTGTCTCAGTTAGAAATAAGTTATGGAACATGTTGAAATAGCTCATTAAAATTGAACCTTAAAAGAACCGGAGTACCTGGACAGACAGTTAACCATATCTATTCGGCCTGACAAATAAGATTTGTTTTTGTAATGAGCACTGGGTTTGCTGGGAGCCGTATGGATGCATTAATGAACACAATGGATCGGTTACCTCCTCAAGGGCTGGGATGTCCTGGATGGCTTGCAGACAGAGTTTGGTTCCTTGAAAGATCATCACACAGTTGGGCCTGCAGTCATGGTTCAGCAGGGACATGCTGAGAGGGAAGGAAATACAGATGTGATGCTGAGAGGGAAGGAGATACAGATGTGATGCTGAGATGGAAGGAGATACAGATGTGATGCTGAGAGGGAAGGAGATAAAGATGTGATGCTGAGAGGGAAGGAGATACAGATGTGATGAGGATAAGAATGATGTAAGTCAGCAGAGCTTTGTAATTATTGGTACAGGTGTGTGGGTGTTGCAGTGACGCCTTACAGATTGACAATGCTGTTGATATCACTTTGGATGCTTTATCTACCTGAGTATAACTTCCATTGATAGAAAATTTTGACACACACACACGCACGCACACACAAACGTATTACCAATAACAGATACTCAATAATGTCTAAGAACTATTTTCGTATTCATACATTACTGAAGTGAAGTTTTTTGATTCAAAATGTCTGAGAGGAAAGACTAATTAAAATGAGATCTCATATTTGTGAGTAAATATGTATATATCAATAAAATACTGGGCCCTTTGCAAAGGCAGGTTTCTCAACGTAGAAGTTACATCCATTTGGTTTAATCGTACGTTGATCTTGCATATGCAGAACGCATTCATCATAGTAATGATTATGAATTGGGATTCTGCGTTTTGGCCTCCAGCATTCTTCGTCTGCAATAATTGTTTTTCTTCTGCATAAACTGTCGTGTCGTGCTTGGCAAAGAATCCAATACAATTAACCTGAACAGTTACTATGAATTCCATATAGACTAAGGCAAAAGACCAAGGTGTTTATTTCCACAACATCATAATCAAAATACAAACCTTTGTCTTTGGCTGCGAGGTTACTGCCCTTACAAGTAAAAGCTTCCTTATAATACAAAATATACTCCCTGACTGATGTTACACTACTTTTTTTTTGCTCTGTCTGAGAGACTCGCTTCAGGCAAGATGGCAAACGGAACCGCATGACATGGAGATGAGTGGAAGAAAGAGGGATTTCATATGGCCACGGGAGCCGAGCCAGATTTAACAAAACGACGGGGAAGAACGAGAACAACACAGCTGTGTCAGTGTCAGCACAGGGGAAAGACAGGAAAAGGGGCGTCGGGACTCAGGAGGAAAGACAGAAGCTAATCTTACGTGGCTGTTAATGAGATGCAGGTGCAGTGAATATATGGCGCTATATTAAACCACATTCTTTAAATCAGCGGATCTGTTAACGGTTGCAAAAGACCAGCTATTTTTTAGTTATTGTTGGAAAGCTTTAAATATCCTAAACATAAGATACGCAATAACACACAAAGTGAAACACACATCACAGCCAACAACAACAAACCGCAAGGAGCCAGGAAATCATTCTGCTATTATGTGAAGTGTAATAATACTTAAAATGTATCTAATTAAATTTATCTGAATTTTGCAACGACGCGAAAGGGCCCCAACATCCCTACAGCTTTTGTGGGCTGTACATAGCATGCTGTGCTTTTGTTTGCGCCCTTGTTTTGAGTGACTTCCAGAACGCATTCCTCTCATAAAGGCCATTCCGCACAACGGCCGGCCTCTTCGAGAACGCCAGCACTCCAGCGGATGCACAAAGACAACAGCTTGGCACCACATTCTTTTTTCCTCAAAAACTTGAATAAATCCAATACATAAATTACTGATTATGTTCAAGCAAAAGACAAAAGGCAAGATGCATCAGTTTCTCTCTCCATGACAATGATAAACTGTGGTAAAATTAAATAAATACATACAAAAATACAGCCAGTGGCCACTTTATTAGATAAACATGCTCCACCAAACAGCGAAGCACATGACTACAGCTGGATATATAAAGCATGCAGGCGGGGTCGAGATGTTCAGTTACCATGCAGCTGAGCATTAGAATAGCTAAGAGACTCGGTCTAAGTGATTTTAAATGCGATATGAACGCTGGCGCCGATTGTCAGAAACAGCCGGCATGCTGGGATTTTCATCTACTGCCGTGCAATGAACAAGAAACATCCAGTCAGTGGGGGTTCTGCCGAATGTCACCGTGTTAATGAGACACGTCAGAGGACAATGGGCGGACTGAACGCTGTCAGGGAAGCCACAAGTGCAAGAATCGACTCAGTAGAATGATGTAGACAAAACGCATCTCTGATCCCATAAATCGTAAACACTTTCAGAGGTCCTGCCGGGTCCTACAGTACACAGACATATGTAAAGGTAGGGCCATGCACATTTTGCTGATATAACAATAATAATAATAATAATAATAATTATTATAATTATAATAATAATAAAGCTTAATTTATAAAACACTTCATCAGAACAAAACTAAAAATGTTAGCATAAAAAATATAATATAATAGGTACGCTAAATGCTGAAAAAATAAGACAAAGTACACATAAAATATACCAAACATGTCAGAGAAATGGCAGCCACATGGTATAGTGACTGAGACGACTGGCTTCACCTCCAAACCGGCTTTTTGTAGGCCTGTATGAAGGATCAATTTCATTACAAAATCATGTCCAGTCAACTAATCGCTGCAATTCACAAAGTGAGTCAGGAGTCTCATCTAGAGATGATCTGCAGGGATATACCACCTTCTTTCAGGAAGTATTTCAAGGCCTTGCTGGGATAATCACACAAAAATCTTTTGCTTGTCATGTCATACTACGACGGCCAGTGCAAACATCAAGAGATGTGCAATGCTGGGGTGGGGCTGCACATTATCATATCATTCTCATTGTAATGGTATTAAACCATTGGATTGACAATTAAAACACAAATTAGTCAGTAAGACATGGCTTAGTCACCATAACCTGAATTTAAATTACCAAAAGCACAGACAGAAACATTATTTTCCCAGCTTTCTGTGCAATTTTCAGTAATTAAACAGGAAAACTTGTTGACTTAACTCTGATCTTATTTTAATGCTTCGGAAGTAATTCTCCAGGCTTTGGCAACAAATGATTCCTGTTTGTCACGGTCTACTTGACATTCAGCATCACAGATGAACTGTTCCCCCGTCAGACTGACCAGCAGAAGGCCACCCCTAACGCCTGTTAAATAAAGGCTTCCTTCTCATGGGAAAATCAGCATGGATCCAATGATCATTCCTAAAGGTCTGAAAACAATGTCTATAGCAGTACCTCACTGTCTCATTTCTGAGACGAAAAACAATTTGCCCAATAATTACAGCTACAATCAAAATAGCAATTGCACTTCGCGGCATCGATCTCTTTTTCGAAATGTTTGCTGAACGTAATCCAGCGGCTCAGGACCACAGATCTCGCTGTTTGTCGTCATCGGTCTCGGCTCAGTGACAATCAGGAGTTGACGCCAATGCAAGGGCCCCACACAATGAGAAGTTGTTCCAGTCTTGGTGGATATGGCTCGTCAGGTATGAGTGTACATGCAGAGATGTTTTAACATTTTTTTATTTTTATAAAGTATCTTTTGATCATAATATACTTTAAAGTGAATACGTTTTGTCAATTATCTTGATTTCTGTGATTAAAAAAAAAATAAAACCAAGAAACGACAACTTGAATCACACATCTCTTAAAATACTTCTAAGGATATATAAATGCATTTTTTTATGGTTGGTCATGCAATGGGGAGCAAAACACCACAAAAAATGTACAAAAATACAAATTAAAAGTATGGTACTAATTCTAGATATTTTCATACATGCCTTCTGTTGTGCAAAACATCCAAAACCAACATGTCAGTACATGTGCTGAATTAAAAAGTGATATTTAAATGGGACAAAAGGAAAAAAAAAATTATAAAGGAAAATAAGGCAAACGTGGTACAGACTTGCCGGGAAAAATCCCCCGTCTTTTACCGTCTGCTGCAAACCAGTAGCGGCACCAGCTGTTGCTAGGCAACCCAAAATATCAATAGGCAAGGCAGACGACTCTGTGTTGTCCCATCTTTTATTAATGCCTGTAAATAGCTGTGGCAAACCAAACTTCTCAACAAGACAGGGCCATTGTATATTAGTGCTTGACGAGCCAGACCTCAAAGCAGGAGTTCACCTGACTTTAATTACTGCCTTCATCTCCTGTGCTTTAACATTCTGTCCTGCATCTAAACCTGCATGTATGCAGCAACAGGCAATACATTCACTTATATCTAATATATACATCCAAATTATATTTTTACGTATATTGTATGTATATTATGTATGTATATTATCATTATTCTTGAAACTACTGCTCTGTTTTTTGTTTTTATTTTCATTTTGTAGCATCAGGATGAGTAAACAAACGAAGAATTTCATTGTGCAGACATTGTGCACGTATGACAGCAAATTGCCTGAATTGTGATACATTCACCGCTCAGATCTTTCCTTTACAGAACAGAAGACAAACAACACTGAAACGCTCTCAGATCGCATGCAAACTTCTGGAGATTTCTGGCGTTTCAGCGTGTTGGGGGAGAGCAGGATAATGGCTGGCCTGATAGCTTCACAAGGGCTTAGCGAAGCCCCCGGTGACATGCTCCCTTACACTGCAAACCAACGCATCCGGGGGGGGACACAGACACTGACAGTTCAAATCCCTCGTATTCACCAGAAGCAAACCACAGGGATTAGGGAGGATACTGCCATGCGGGAAAACAAGCAGGGCCCCGAGGTTAATGAGGGCGATGGAAACGCGGACGGCCTTCCGGAACCAGGCCGCAAAGACAGACACTGTAACCGGGGGGAAGGATTCGCAACGCTTCCTGGGCTGTGGTGAGACATTTGAAAAGTAAAGCATTTTGGTTTCCTCTCTGCAAATTGAAAACATCGGTCCCAGAAGAAGATCGACCCTATACTACCAGAGAACATTTAAGGATACCTAATACTCAAAATGGATATATTAATGATCACAACAAAGCAGGGGCAGGTACACCCTGGCAGATTCAGGGGGTCCAGAACTTTACAGGGACCTTGGAATCAGAAATGGATTCATTACTGATTCGCAGTACATTTGCTTTCGATCTTCTTTCGAGACTTTAAGGATTTAAACATTACAGAGCGTTCTCTCCTGGCTTATCAGCACAGAAGCTACATGCAAGACTGACCCACTGTGCATTTTCAATGACCCAATCGTGGCCATGGAGATAAGCACAGAGGTGTGGCAGAAGCCGGACTGGATGTCAGACCATCCACAAGAACAAACGCACAAAGGGATAGATACACGCTTACCCAGGTAATTTAGTCATCAGCTCGCCCTGCATGCAAACCGAGTATTTGGACTGACAGAGGATGACCCACAGCTTAATGAAGGCAGACCTGCTGCTCGGATTTGAAATCGCATCTGTGAAACAAAAACAGACGACCACGCGAGCAAAGGCATAACACAAAACCTTGACGTTCGTAATTTAACTGAGTTAGCCGTTCATGCCGCCCTCGCGTTAAGATTCTCTTCTAAAACCCATACATTTTGAAAAAGTGCTCTTATATCATCATTCATCCATGAGCAGAACTGACGTCAATCCCGAAGCGCTGGGCTGTAGCTCTTGCAGCTAATGACTGTGCTGCCGACGGCCTGACCAGATTAACCTTGGGACGTTCCCCTATGAGGGATGCCAGGCATTAATGCAACGGCACAGACGTCTAGAACTTTCTCTGTCGCTGCCTATAAAACATAATAATACTCACAAGGGGACAACGATGGGAAAGAGTCATACAGAGTTCAGCCACAGGGGCAGGGTGGGGGGTGGGGGGGGGAGGTAACGGTCCCCTCCCTGTCTGCACCTCCTCCCTTCAGAGACCCTGGGCCAGCCAGCTCCATCGCTCTCAGTTTATGCCCTAGTTTCTCATTATTAAGGTTTATTAAGACTTCCGCCAAGCAGAGAAAGAGACTGCAAAGCAGGATCTATTAGACAGTGTCTGGGATTCAGGTAAGGGCTATCGAGAGGTTAGGAGCCTTAACAGGGATGGAACTTTTTAAGAGAGTAATTATAAGAGTAATTATGAACTCTTCTTGCTTTCTTTTGTGTGCCAAATCAAGACTGGTCCCCAGAACAGAACTTCTGAAGTTGAAGTAAAATAAGAAAAGAAAAAAAAAAAAAAACATTACTGTAGTTTTGGGATTAATTTCATATAGGTTCTTATCATAGCATTTCCAGCACCCATTCTGGGTTGGAATGATGCATTTTATACTTTCTGCTTTACAATCAGGTGACTGGCACAGGTGCTGAAACACACTCTCTGTTACACCCCAAACGCTGTACTCATCATATCAGCTTGATTCTTTTCAAATTATACATACAAGCAATGTGCGAAAAGTCAGTTTGGTTGTAGCAGACGTTTATATGATAACATCCATGCACAGCTGAAGAGGAGATTCACATTATTTTCAAGTGTAACTTTTTCAACTGAAAGGCTGAATACACAGAGCCTTAGCGGGTAGCAGTGGGGATTTGCATGTCCAGTGCTGTGGGTTAGATTCCTGCACCAATTGCAGTGAGTGTGTGTGCCTGTGTATGTGGACTACAGGTCCGTCTGCGTTTGAGAGTTTCCTCTAAATACTCCAATTTTTTGCACTCAGTCCAAAGACTGAGTGGACTGGTCTCTCTCTAGACCCAGCGACTGCTGTCTGGGTTTGGCGATCATCCACACTCTGACCCTACAATGGATATGCATTTATGGAAAATGGATAGATGGACATTGAAAAACTACTGCATCTTGCTCGTGAATCATTCTTCATGTCACCCTCATTTTTTTTCTATGACAGCACCAGTTAAGGTCACACACACTCTCTCTACTCAAGACTAAAGACATTTATCATATTTGTGCACGACACGAGAAAACCTCCCTTCAGAAGGCAGTAAATAAAGCCAGTGTATCTTTATCACGGACTGATAGCTTATAAAGGGATGTAGAATACTACATATTACATATTTGACATTACAACTGTGCAAAATGTTGGCCAGAGAAACTGTATAAGATGGTCCAGACTGTCCCCCAACTCAATACATCAATACAACTAGTGGATGCTGACCCTGTCAGAGGGCACACAAAGCAGCCCTGACCATCACAGTGACACTCCAATAAAACCAACCCACAGGTATGTTTAGCTGCTCTACAAACAGACAGATTTCCAACAGATTTGGCCCTTTTACTATTGTATTTACAACCCACAGCTTTGGGTTTTATGGAGTAGAACTCAGCATAGGGACATAGGGAGAGGCTATTTGACTCTGGCCAGAGGGGCTTTCCTTAGTTAATTAAACAAACTTCATTAAGCAGAAACTGCACTTGCACTGATCAGAAGTTGTTGTATCGTTAAAGAGGTTTAAAGCTCAGGAAATCAGAAAGAGATTCTGAAAATAAACAGAAGCAATAATGAAAACCGCTTATCTTTCAAAATGTCCATGTGTTGGGCCAACCGTGACATAAAGCATATTTTTCTATGCAGCCACATGATGGACGTACCTGAGGTAGAGCCCCACACCCACTTCCTGTAGCTCTCCGTCACTGATGGTGAAGCTGTTACAGGTGACCTGGATGAAACAAAACACATCATACTTTTCATTTGTTTCCGGGTACTACAGGGGCATTGAGTATAGAAACACCACCACCCTCTTCTAATTAAGTTAATACAGCTCTGGAAAAAAATTAAGAGCCCACAGCAATTTTTTTTGTTTCACTCATTTCTCAATTTATGGGTGTGTGTCTGTGAATAATATATATGTTTTTGTTAACTGCAGCCTGGTTCTTCTCTGTTTATCGTTAATGAGGGAATTCTGTCTTGCTTTATGGGACTTCAGTCCTGCTTCTAGGAGCCTGACATGAACTGTCCTAGCAGTGCACTTCACACCTGCACTTAATGTTTCCCATTCTTTTTGAAGATCACTTGAAGTCATTTTCGGATTCATGAGAAACTGTCTGATAAGTTAACGGTCATCTCTGGCATTAGAAAGTTGCTTCCGCCCTCTGCCTGGCTGGTTTCTGGTCGTTCCCAGTGTCTCCTGCTTCATCTTGTTTACTGCGGTCTTAGAAATTCTGAACCTGGAAGCAGCCTGCTGCTCAGAGTAGCTTCTGCCAACAGAACCAGGATTAAACCAGGATTTAAAAATGCAGATTGTTTTTTTGGTCTTTTATTTTTTTTTCCAGAACTGTATTTGCAAATACTGAGAATGAACCTTAAAATGCACAAATCTTCACTGAAGAACACTGCAGTATTAGCATTGCGCAATATCTCCCCAAAACAGGGTTATTATGACAATGCGATGCCAACTTTAATGGCCTTAGCCGTATCACTGAACTGATTTTATACTGACAGAGTTTCCAGGAAACGTGTTTTGGATCACTAGCAGGCATTTTGACAGTGTAACCACGGTAACAATTTTGTAACCAACAATCCTGAGGTTAGCTGTGCTCACTGAATTAAAAGAGGACGAGCACATTGAATTCCCTCTGCAACAGAGAAGACGACTTGAGTATTTTACTGTTCTGCATCAAAATAAAATGACAATTTAAAACACTGAAGATAATAAAATAATCCAAACAATCATAGCCTTCCTTTAGCGCTATATTAAAACAGGTGATTCTATGAGTCTTAAAATGCCCATCTAACAAGCTTCAAGGTTTCAGATCTTTTTTTGAAGATTTGAAGGTTAATAGGTTTTATAAACAGTAGGTCACATGGTACTGATACACCAAAGGAATGATCCCGGCCAACTTTGGTCAGCTGGCTGGTGTGAGATTTTCAATTTCAGACAAGTCTGCACACACATCTACATGTATGTAAGAGTTGTATTACCTTGTAATTAGTTCTTGTACGGTTTTCAAACTGCCCAGATACCTTGAAATAGCTAATTTTAGGCTTATCATGGAATAATACAGATTTGTTGTAAGATTTCTTGCGTGAAAGTGAGAGTCAGACAGTGTGAGCGTCACGCCGAATGTGTGACAGCTGGCAATCCTGTGACTCCACCTGCACCATGGTGGAATCTCTCACATCCGGCAAGTTCACCTTCAGCAGGTAGGTTAGACGTTCAGCACCATGCAAAGATTTTTACAAAGCAAAGTTGCCGTTTTAATTTTTAGAAACAAATTTTGTTTATGAATTATTTAATTTGATATCTTAGAAAAGATAATTATTTGTTTTTATTTATTTATATTTTTTTTAACGACTCAGTAACCTGATAACTATATATGGTTATTGTGGTGTTTTAGAGTTCAGTTTGAAGGGAGTGGATTCACATTTTCAGCTGAGGGTAAATAACAGGAAATGATTAAAATCTGATTTCCTAGACTACACAAGCACACATTCTTCTTTTCGTTTTCTATTCCATTTAAAATAAAACAGCCAAAATGAGAGGATAATTTCACTTTACTGAATATAAGAACCATGGGCAGGTGCCGAGATACTCAAACAACAAACAAAGCAACTTAAGCAAGACTTGAAACAGAAAGTTATATTTTAGAGTCTTATAATTTATGGAATATGGAAGTCGAGCTCATCAGAAATGACAAGATATGAAATAAACCGTACCTGGAGCTAGCGCGAATCAGGTGTGAATTACATGTTATTTGGTGACAAATCTTAAGCAATTTGGGTAATCAAGAGGCACTGTGGTGTAGAAAGTACAAATGATGATATTGTGCAGCAGTAAGTAGCAAAACATCCACGGCTGAGCCTTTGAAGGTCGAGTTCCTCTCCATGTACTGAGGGGAAAAAGCCACACATATTGATGGAACAGATTCTCCCTCGAAAGCATGTGCTGCCACACCGGGGAACGAACCGTTTGTTCAAACGCGGCACCCAGCCGAGCGCCCAGTGGCCCGGCCTGTGTTCTGTCCCATTTTTTTGTTTTTACAGAGCCCGGGTCTGGACTGTGTCCCTGTCCACCGGCCTCTAGTTGGGTCATGATGAAGGGGGGAAGGGGGGTGGCAGAGACCATGCTGAGTCAACTGCTTGTTCAGCTGACAGTCCCAGCAGAGAACCACTGCAAAGCTAACAGAAAAGACGACACAGAGCGGCCATTTCAATCGGAGTGGATACGTGAAATGGCTTCACATTACCCAAAATGCAACTCATGATATGATAGTTCAACTAAACTCCTCATTCTACTCTGGCCTTTTATACAACATACTGATATAAGAGTGTTCAGTATAGCATGATGTGCTGCTGCAGGACTCACCGGCCTGATTTACAGTGAGAAAATAATCCGGGGAGTTATGCGTTTGATACAAGATTACATTGATATTTAATTAGGATCGACTTCTCAGATTATATGCGATTTATTTTGAAAGAAAAGCATGCTAATACTGTAAGCTGTATAGCGCAATTAGCTTAATTTTCACAGGACGACAGTTTATCATTAAACAGTATAAAACATTATCACAACCAAAGGAAAATTAAATATCTTAAGCAGGGATGAATGAGTACTATAAAGGCAAACAAAAACAAAAAACTCAAGTTTGATATAAAAATTATAAAGTAAAACAGCTAAAGAAAAATTACACGTTATTATCATAAGATTGTGATTTACACTCAGCTTGCTAAGTAGCTATTTTTGAAACTTGACCATGAAATTAATAGCTAATATCTGAGGTGCGGCGTCATTACGGGGACCGCTGAAGTGGCGCCGGCGTTTTCTGCCTTTAATGTGGGCTTCGTGAGTAGCTGACAGACTGCGTCTCCTAGTCTGCGCTGTCGACAGGACAGATGCATGTCTGATTGCTGAAGAGATGCAGCCCGTCGTCCCCTAACCAAACATCTCGTAAAAACTCCCCCACGCCCGTAGGCTACTTCCCCCCGTGCCCCATGCCGGCATCGGCAGACAAACGAGACCTTCAGATCCCATCGCTTTACCTACAGGGTAGTGTGCTTCACTGATGCGAGATGGGGAGATCCGGTTACACAAAGCCCTAATTAACGTTAATGAGCTGCATGCGTGTTTTTGACTCGAGCTGAACGGTTTTGATAACCAAATCTTCCATTTAGTGACAAACAGTTCAAAGAACTTCATGAGTCTAAACACTCAGTTATTTAAGGTGTGTTAAACAGTGTGTCTAGGAAGAGCAAGAGAACATCTGAATACAGCAGTACATACGAAATATGTAACATGGATAAACATAAACATATATTTAACTATATATTTTTTTTAAATATTAAATTCTATTCAATTTTATTTATATTATTTCTACAATGTTTTGAACATATATTAAGAAATCTATAGCATTAGTGAATAAACAGAAATTTAAAAAGAACATTCCGGCATTCATTAATATTCCCTATAAACCAAATAAATCTCCACCCAAATGGTAAACGTGTATCGCTATTTAATAATGTGGAAGACACAAGTCATAATGCACAAGTCAGATGAGGACTATACATCATTAAGCTCAAAAAATCCTGGCATTTATCAGGCTTAAAGTTCACTTGGCAGAGCAAAAGACTTTTGAAAGGTTTGAGACCTTAATGAAAAACCATTCATACAGGAAGGAAGAAGAGAGATGCAGGTGAGAAAGACTTGATTCTTTGTAGTGCCTCAAACACGATTCTCTAAAATTCAAGTGGACAAATGATTCGATTATCAGTGACGATAAAATGGATGCACATCACGTTTGGTTCTGACGGCCAAGCGGATGGCGGATGCCTGACTGGATGCGGATGCCTGACCGGATGGCCGACCGGATGCGGACCGGATGCCCGACCGGATGCGGATGGCTGACCGGATACCTTCCCTATGCATGAGTCTGTGTCTGTGTTGCTGTATTTGTCATGTCACAGCAACTGCTGTTTTAACAGCTTTACTTGAAACTAAACAGCTATAATAATTCGGTATCCTGAATTCCCTAAAACCCATTAACAGTTCAACTATGTTTTACATCTTATGAACTTACTGTTTTTGTTGTTAAATTGGCTCAATTTTGCCACATATAAATGGCAGTATCTCATTAATAAAAAGAAAACAGCTATAACTACTTTATAATTGTCTATTAATGATTTACAAAGTGTTACAAACTAATTAATAACCTGATTATAAACCATTGATAAACCCTTTATGAGAGAAGTAAATTGTAAAGTGATACCTTCAATGGTTTCTTTACACATTGCCCTATTTTTGCATTTTGGATGTTTTATAAAATGATTTTAATGATGGGGAGGGTGGCACGGCGGATCAGACCTCCAGGGTTATGGGTTCGAGGTGGAGGTTGAACATTCCCCCTGTGTTTGTGTGGGGCTCCAAAGACATGCAGTTAGGCCAACTGGTGCCTCTCAACTGCCAGTGGAGTGTGATTGTGTGTTTGTTAGTGTGTGCATGAATGTACCTACAATATGGACCAGCATCCAGTCCAGGGACCCCAGCCTTATGCTCTGCCCTGCCTGGGATAGGCTCCAGCACCCCCCTCCCCATGACCAGGATAGGAGTTTACAACATGACGGGAAAACAAAACATACTGGATTTAAAAACTTTATCAAAAAACCATCTTGTCTGTGGCTGTGTTTCTGAACATGTTAGCCTTCCATTAACTTATGTAAAATACTTCCATTTTCTAGTCACCCAAATACCATAACACCATGTATAATATCAGTCCATCCGTTCGTCCATCCATCCATCCATCCATCCTAACCAATAAAGGGTTGCTGTGACCAAGTATACTTTTCCTTCAGAATTAGTACAATGGGAAAATTCTTTTTCCAGAGAAAACCCGAATCAAAACGTGGAATATGTTAACAGTACATGCAAAACTCAATCGCTATTTTGCCGCATACAGCCCATCTTACAGTATGTGGAAAACTTTAATGGCTACTGCATTTCACTAGTTTGAGAAATGGACATGCAACAAGAGACATCTGCTTTGGAAAACAGCCGGAAGTTCTGCACGTGCAGCACATTCCGGCCCAAGCAGAGCAGTGAGGCCACAAAGAGGCATTTAAACAGATTGTGAAGGACAAAGAGATGGAACTTTGAAATCAGGACTTTTGTTCCACTTCCAGCATTTCAGTCAGCCTTTCCTCATAAGCATCCGCAAATCCCACGGCAGAATGCAGGACATTTTGAGCTGCATCAGAGTTAGTTGCCCACAAAAGCAATCTGTTCAGATTACAAACAAACACAAACTATTTTATAACAGCAACTACTACTACACTACTCACTCCTTCGTTGTCTTCCTCTACACCTCAAATATTTCAGACCTTTCTATGGTGAGGAAAGCTGTCAATTTACTATGGAACAGGAATCACTGTCAATGTAACCTGTTGTCTTTGGAAGAGTGTTTTGGGTGAATAACTATTTTAAATATGTAAATGTAATTATATGCAGACCTGCCCCCACCAGCAGCCAGACTGTTATTAAAGGGGCGTTTTAGCGATGGGTCTCTGGTAGTACGCTCCCAAGTGACACCTAGGGCACCCCCCCCCCAAAAGAAAACAGTCGTATTAGCTTGAAATGAAAAAGTACTTTAACAAAAGGGTCACTAGCCCTTGCAATTGCCGTGATTGTCACCTTCACTAAGTGCTCTCATAGCTGCCCTCAAGTCCCAAGCAGCGACCTCAACGTAAAACCTTATTCGATACTATAACCCTGGATCTGAACCCTTTTCAGTGTTATAACGGTGTTATTTATTTAATGGTGCAAGTACAATCTGCAGGCCACACAGGAAAGCAGCGCAAGTCAACCCTAAAGTTTGCCAGGAACATGGAGGAGGAGAGCCCAGATGTCCAGACGGACGTCTACCTGAAATGAGCACTGTCAACTATGAAATGATGCTTTATCTGCCATTTGTACACGTCCAGGAAGCATTTTAAGGGGTTAAGGGTCCAAAAGACATGACTATTCTGCCAAGGACGGGATTTGAAATGGCGACCATGTGATGACAGGCACAGAGGTCCGACAGGCACAGAGGTCCGACAGGCACAGAGGTCCAACAAGCTGAGCCACACGCTGCCCCCTGGTGACGATGTAACGCTGCAAACATGCCCAGGTCCAAGGACGCTCTGCACGCTCACTGAATTAGCCCTTGCTTCTCAAGCTTCCATCCCTGTCCTTGACGGCGACAGTTAAGTTAGTTAGGTTTCAGAAACACCTTTCAATTAGCAGATAATTACGACTTTAAGGGAATGAAAAGAGAAGACGACACTGTCTGGGAATTTGCCCACCTCTGCATCTGAACCCTGCCTAAGTACCAGAAGCACGTGACTGGATACACAGCATCATATGAAGGACCCTGTGCGTGGATATGCATGTAATTCACAAATGCAAACCTATTTTCAGACTTATCAGCATTATCAACACTTTTACAGGCATTTTAATTAATTTATATCGTCAGAGCAAATTCCTCTCCATCTATTAAACATGGTTTGAAAGACTTACTGGTTTGTAATTAAAGGGAAATTAATGGCTTAATATTACAGAAGCTATCAACCCAAACAACCATATACCCCTCATTCAAAACCAAAATTTCAAATAATTAGATCTGTAACTAGTAGTTATTCATTTACTTACAACAAAGCTTTTTCCCCTTGAGGTTATTTTACATCTTTTTTGTCTTAACCATTTCAAACATCTATGACAACCCAGAAATGGTTCTTTATTTAAATTAATTGGAATCATATTCCACGTTTACATGCAGCTTCTGTCTTCAGTCTTAGAAACAGATTCGGAACAATAAATAAAACTATATGACTGCGGGTTGTGTTGCCCAAGAATACACAATCAGGCATAAAGTGCGTAGGAAGTCGGAATTCAGAAGCACCGGACCAAAAACGTGAATACACACTTGCGTGCACATGCATGCAGGCAGACACCATCACCATATATATCAGTGTATTAGATATGAGTCAACACTGTGGGGGAATAATAGCTCCTTCGCCCAGCATATAGCTGCATTCGTGACTTGAAGGTTTAGCTTTAGCTGTCACAAAAAGAAAAAAGACGGAAGAGAGAGAGAGAGAGCTCTCAGAGGAATAAGAAAAGGTAGTAAGATAACAAGAGCCTGAAATCTGACGGTCTTTATGTTCAGACTGCATTGTTAATAAAAACTATTTTCCCAGGAACACAATTTAGCATAAGGGATTCCAAGAGAAATGAAGAACAAAACGAAGTAGTTCCGATAAAAATCTAAAAAGAATTTTATTTAAAACAAAGAAAAAAAAAAAAATTGGAAAAGCAATGACAGTGAGACCAAAATGTGCAGGAGCAAACTAAAATAAATGGAAATGCATAATTAAACAAAACAATTCTGCAAAACTTGGACATTTGTGGGAAAAAAAGCTTGTGTTTCCCAGGCCAATTGATGGGTTTTGCTGCCAGAACGCTGATGGTGACAATTCTGTGGCTGGGATTCTAGGTGTCTCTGTGGGCCCGACAGGACATAAAACTCACATAATCATCAGCTATAGAAGGCAGTGGAGTTGTTTTCAGGAAACACTGCACCCCAGCGAGTACTTTGCAGGGGCCCAGGTAGCTGGGATATGTTAAACTTAAAACAAAGCCTGAGACCCAGGGAAAAAAATCCCTCTACAACTGGCAGGTATAGAAGCCATGCGTTTTTTTGACCAATGGCAAAGCCCTTTCAAAAAGCCTCAGGTACCTGGAGGCTGTGAAATGACAGAGTTCACTACAGAGCCTTGAGACCTTTGCTGATTAGCAGCATTGCCCCGTCTATCACAGTGCCGGATGAACAGAGAAATAGCCAATTTCAGGCACAAAAAGCCTGGGCTGCACACTGCCGGTCATTCGGGCCCTTTCATCCATCCCATAGTCGCCATCCACAGGGATCATAGCAGGCTGCTGGGAAAGGGCAGGAAAAATAGCCCTAGCTCTGTAATGGATGCATTGTACAGTATGCTGCTCAGAAAGAGGCAGTGCATTAAATAGATTGGATTTGAGCCTTTCGTGTAGCTCTGCCATGGATTTCAGGCAACAAAGGCCACTGTCCTTAATCAAAGCTTCGGCATACTGTCTGGATGTGCAGGTGCAGGTGTGTGTGTGTTATGTCTCCAGCAGAGAATTATAGTATCTGAATGGTCAGGCGCCACGCTAGCATGACCTGGGGATACTGGCCTCTTATGGTGCCGCTCTAAGACGTCTGGCATGGAGGAGGGAAAGCTGAGCAGCCACACCAGGGATTCCCAACCTCTGGTCCGAGGATGGGATTTGCAGGTTTTTCAAAAAAAATTTTTAAAAATTATATTATATATATATATATATATATATATGTGTGTGTGTGTGTGTGTGTGTGTGTGTGTGTGTGGAAGGAAGAATTACAGACCACAGATATTTTTGCATGATGCAAACCGGCCCACGGACATCAGGAGGTTGGGAGCCCGTAATCTGCATCAACATCTGCATTTCTGGTGCAGCCTGAAAGCTGAATATTGAAATGGAAAAGCAATTTGGAGGAGCAGCTGATTAGCAGTTTTTTTGCAGAGTGAGAAAATTCAAATGCTCACTATCTTTTTTTTCCCCCTTTCAGGAGAAGCGAGATGCCAGCAGATCAATTCTGCCGGGGGCTCTATTCTCACAGCTAAAGAAAAATCTCCAACTGGCATATTCCATTTAAGGTCACTGCATGTCAATGTATTTAAAGTTACACTCTGCATGTCAAGCCTTTGTGGATCCTGATCGGTGCGCTCTGGATGTCTTGATAAATTGAACCTTTTTAATGGGAAAAAAGCAAGTTGGAGTCACTGGAATAAAAGTCATTAATGAGCTGCTTGATAATTTATCAGACACTTGTAAATAACTGCCTCCCAGCTCAATGTGAAAGCCACTGAAAGGGCATCAGATCCATTCCGCAGAAAGGATGGATAAAACGCACCAATAATCACTCGTTCTAATGCTGCTGCTAAAAATCCATCGACTTTCACGGGACATCATCTCCTGCGCTACAAAACATCTCCGAAAGGGACCAGTGAACGACATCATCTCCTGCGCTACAAAACATCAGACATCTCCGAAAGGGACCAGTGAACGACATCATCTCCTGCGCTACAAAACATCAGACATCTCCGAAAGGGACCAGTG
>JAODJU010000025.1:10281688-10297978 GCA_026776725.1 Gnathonemus echidnorhynchus
AGGTGAAAAGAGTATAGAAAGGGGGGGGGGGGGGGTTGTTTAGCTTACCTAGTGAGATCAGAAACCTGGGTCAGGAATATTTTGAAATGTTCATGATCATAAATATTTGAATGCATAAATATTTGTATGCACAACAGAGGCAGAAAGCAGTGTCAAAAATGAGCACCTCGAACCAACAGAAATAGAGCCCACAGGTAATAAAACAATACATGAATGTAAATAGAATGCTATTTAATAGATATTAAAAGGGTATAGAAAATGGATTTTTATGAAAAGACAGCTAATATTACAAGCATTTAAGAGGATTCAACAGGAACAAGTAAAACTAATGCAATATTCAATAATTTTAATAAATACAAAATCAGTTATAAAAAGACCAACGCTAATTAAAATTGCAATGCTACAGCCACTAATCAAGCATTAACTATTATCACAGAATACCATCTAAACACTCAGCTAAGGACTACAATAAATTAACCTCAACACAAAACATGACACACTTTCCTCCAAGATTAGATGTATATCAAAATCCTGTTCACTGGGAGTATCGAAGACGACTCAGAGGGTATGTTATTAGGTAGACTTGTTTGTTAATGCAAAGAGTCTGATTCTACAAACAGCGAAACATGTGGATGGAATTACATACACAGCATGTAAATTCATCAGAAGGGTTCGCTGCTGGCCAGCTAAACTCAAATACATGATTTAAAGGTGGCATGATCGTGGGTGCCAGACGTGGTCATTCCCACATCTCAGGAACAACGGTCCTCCTGGGATTTTCATCTACAACCGTGTCTTGAATTTACAGAAGATGATAAATGAAAAACATCCAATTGGCAGCTGGTCCAGCCATGAGTGCAAAAACGAAACCTGAGAGCCTCAGTGGTGTCTGTTAAACCACAGTAAGGTGACCACAGAGCACACAGACACTAACAGACTACAAGGACTTTTTAAATTTCAGATTGATACATGGACATATGCTGACCGAATCTGAGAAAAACCATCTGTGAATTACCTGAAAAGTGCTTTTCGGGTTAATGGCGTTTATAAGAAAAGGTACAACATCGATCTCCAAAAGTTTTGTGGACTGAGTTATGATAGTAAATACAGCAACAATCTGGCCTTTCATGGAAGGTTCCCATGCTGTAAGTTATGGCAACACTAGCTATGAATGCTATGTCTATAAGAATCTTTGAACACATTCATAGCATATTATAATGCATTCATTAAATGCTCACATTATGAGCATGGCTATAAATATTCATAAAAAGGCACCACATTATAACCATGTTTACTATGCATTATGAATACTTTACAAAGCTGTCATCTGGAATGCACTACAGTTAGTGTACCTTCATAATGCAGTAAAAAGCATCCTTAATTCTTATAACAACCATTATAATGCATTATGAAGGTATTTATACTGTATTATAGATGAAAGCTTCATTGGAGCTTATGAGAGATACACATAACTATCAATAGAAGACACTGTGATGCTTTATTAATCCTTATACCAACTATTATAATGCTTTATGAAGATATTTATCATGCATTATAGATGAAGGCTGCAAGTTACTGATTTTACAATTATCAATATAATGAAATGGCTCAGATAAAAGGTTCTCTGCCTGTCTGAGATACAGCCCATGCCTTTGAGTCCCAAGGACAGAACCTCCTTAATACTAAAAACTGAAGACCATTTTAAAGACACATAGCTGCTTTTTATCATCTCACCCCACATATAATTTAGTTTAATAAAACATGCTTTTCCTAAGCACTCTCTGGGCAGCAGATAGACCCCTTTGTTTCGATGTTGGGTGTTTTCTGCACCAGCAGGGCACAGCTTGAGAAGCTGGAGTGAAACGCCGGAGATACAGGAGAGGCCTGCATGGTCCGGTCACATGGGCGCGAAGTCGACCCGTGTCCCTGGCTTTGAAATGGGCTTGCTGTACTTTCAGAGTGAAGAACAGTGAAGAATCTTTCCAGTCTGCAGCAGCTCAGGTATGTCTCCCATATCAGATAACACAGGTTCACTGGAAAGTCTAGCGTGAGGATGTTCTCCCAAATAGAAAAAAAAGCACTCTATGTTATTTGGGGGTGGGGGGGGGGGGTGTGGAGGACAAGCATTTACAGAAAGGGCTGCTCAGATCACCTCAGAACACGCATGTGGCCTAAAATGTCAAATCTGCAGTTCTTTTACCAAATGACCTTGATGTACGTGATCTGCAGCAATGCTGAATCTATGTCAATATCCATTCAGGTTTCACAGAAACATCAATGCATTCTGCATTCCAGCCAGTAGTGGGCAGAAAGGCCCTGGAGTGAGAGACTTTAAATCAATCACATCCAAGTGAGCACTTGAACTTAATGGTTCTTTCCATGAACATGCTATAATGCAAACTCATTAGATATAAATATGCAGATATTTCTAAACTGCTAGTGGTTAATGTCTGTAATTGTATTTGTTCTGTCGGAATAACTACCATTTTCATTATGTCTGTGAATAGCAAGACAGACAAGTTTTTTTTCCCGCCACTTCAGTAAAATTGCAGATTAAATCTAATGTCATAAAGTCCTCTAGTAATTATGTAATCTATACTAAGAAATGGGTACCAAAATGTTTCAGATAAGCAGATTCATTTAACGATATTTATTTCATCAATTTTTAACATCCCTACATGCTGTCAGGATCAGCGCACCAAATGATTTCTGACATTCTGCTCACACTGTGCAAAAAACTAAAAATGAAATAATCCAAGGAATTAAAAATAGTCTTTTCACAGTTATGTCTACGGGGCTCATTCTGCCTGCCAGCACTGTGTTATTCTAATTCCCGACCCCAGGCCTGAAGCACCCTGAAGCTGGGCATGATGAAGCTGAAGCCAGCATCTAGCTGTACAGCTATTCTTATAGCCTTGGGGTTTGGACGGCGACTGAGAGATCAGTGTTGGTGAGACAGAGGCACAAATGCTCACATGTTATCAGTGTTTATAATCAAACCCACTGAACTGTGACCCCTAACCTGCCAAAGCCACAATACCCAATCCGCTGAGGAACCAGACCGAAAAGGTCTACGGCAATTAACAAGTTTCACATCTGAGAGATGAGCACCATGAGATTATTGCTGGCCGTGTGGGGAAGGTGTCAGAAGCAGAGAGATAGAGAGATACTGATGTGACGGCTTCCATACTGCTTATAAAACTCAACCAGCTCTGACCCCAGCAGTAAGATCTGAAGCACTCTGGCGTCTCTTTTCTTTTATTTTTCTAGTCCTACTGAGGTAGGCAGAGTCAAACTGCGGCCCAGATCTGCTGGAGGCCAAGAGAGCAGAGAGAGACTCGGAGCCAGGATACCGTGCAAAGGGGGGGGTCGCTTGAGAATGCAGCCGATGGCGATGGTAAAAATGATGGGCATCGTGGGGTGGGGGGGCAGCCTGGGAGTGACGGTGGGAGGGGTCTGAAAGGCAGTGTTGCACTCAAGCAGAGACAAGCGGGCAGTGGGCAGACAAGTTAGTCCATTTCAGGAGTCACTGAAATCTTTGTGGAATTATGCTAAAAACAAAAAAAAAGGAAAAAGAAAAAAATAGGCTTCAGGAAGAGAGCGTTTGATGCAAAAATGATAATCATAAAAAAAGATTAATTTCTTGATTATTTAATTATTTAAACATAATACCAATTAACATTTCCCCCAATGCACAGAAAAGATTAAAATATTAGAACAGAATATAATTTTATAAAAGAACAATCAGAAAAATCATCATTCATTGTGGGAACATCTGCATAATGAGTTTTGTCTCCTTTCACCAAATCATTATTTAACGTCCATCAAGTAAGTCTCAGTGCTGTTACACCAACTCGTCCAAACCCCAAGTGTCTCGGACACAGTCATCGCTCTTCAGGACACATTCCTTGGGCTTTAACTCTTCTTGTAAGCAACAAAGCACCTTTAATATTCATAACTTTGGTGCTGTATGTAATCCTCATTTATGTCCTCACGCTGTAATTTCTCCTCCGCCCCTCCTTATGAATATGCATGAAATGGCTCAGAATGCCCCGGAAGAATACTAAGTAAGTTTTGTTTATTTGAACGGCAATGCAGTTTATGAATCTCACTGGGACACTGGAGGAACAGCGTGTGTATACGTGACAGACACCAGGGTAACGTGGCAGCTTCACATTGAAATTAATGAGCTCGTCCAGACAACCTTGATTAAAAAGGGAACATCAGCAGGAAAAGCCTTGCCAGTACCGGAGGTTAAAAACAATCCCTAAATCCCCGGAATGGTGCAGAATAAGGCATAAATCATATTTGATTTTCAATCCGCAGTCCTGCTTCGGCCTGCACAGGCTTGACTTACTATGCATTTCGTGCGTAAAGGGCTTTGTGGAACACGACATGCATTTGTAAACGGAAACCTAGATCTCATCAAGCAATTAATTTTGGCACAATATTCAAATAATTATTTACCCAACAAAGGAATATTGATTCAGGAACAGATTAGTCAGGCGTTTCTTTATTATCTAAGATAAGATCATAATTGACATACAAACCCTGTCCTGACTCCATATACCATTGTGGTATGGTGATACTTTGTATATGTCTTTACACATGAAAAGAGGATTATTACTGTTTGGACAGCTAGAGGCTATGAACCCAAGCTTTTTTGTAATATCTGTTATACAATAATACATTTTAACTGGAGAGCTTTATGCCATCACCGCTTGCACAGAGAGGCAATCGAACCCAGAGGGCGGAAACTCTCCGTGGTGCGCATTAAAGGGAACCGGCAAAGAAGTCATTCCAACTCACTCCAGCGTTTAATCACTTCTAATGGTGACTCCCCCCACCCAACCTGGCAACCTCAACGCTCTACCCGTCAAACCTGGCAACCTCACTCTTTCTAAGTTCTAAAAAATGTCCACTTTCTGGTAAGACAAATGGGTGGACACAACATTATGCCGGACAAGCAGTGGGGTGGGATATGGCTGGTCAGGTGACCAAGTGGTTGCAGATTTAAGGACTTGCTGTGTTCAGTATGCTAAACATAATTTAGCATTTTAATACCTAATAATGGCACTTTATAATAAAACCTTTTCTAATTGAGAACACAAACAGAATGCTTACAACTGTATTGTATAAAAAAGGTTCCCTTAGGTGAAAAAACAGTATAGATTCAATGTCAAATTAAATCAACAAAGCAAGAATTCTATGACAGCATGCCATGGGGCAGCGAGGAATGGTTTATTAAAAAGTTCTCCCTTTCAACATCTAGCCAATCCCTGCAATGGGAATTGGGAAAAAGTACACAGAGAATACACTGTATACAGGCAGCCCTTGAGTTAAGAACGTCCAACTTACACTTACGAATGGACTACCATAAAGTCTATTATATTAAAAATTCAAGTTAAATACAATGGATTGTAACGACGAACACACACTAATCTGTGATGCTCATGAAAACATTGTGTGGCTTCACTGACTTGTCATCTCGAGGTGCAGTACAGTACCGTATGTTGTTACTTTTAATATTACTGTATAATTATTATTGTTATGTACTGTATAATAATTTTTCCGAATTACCTAAAGACAGACTTAGGGATTAGTAAAAAGACACAAAGAGATTACACAATCACTGACAGTCCCTGCATGTGTCCAGAGGACCTTCATCACATCTCCAACAGGTACCGGTGGCTGCGGGAGGCATATGGGATGAAGAGGAATGAAACAACAGGTCCTAGCAGGGACACTACAAATGTCGGAATTTAAAAAGCACCTTTGGGAGTGCCGTTCATGTAGGTCATGTCGCAAAAAGTATTTTCATGCATACTTGGGTGCAAATACATTTCTATTAAATAAATCTCATATCAAAGGTTGTAAAATAGAAGTTTCAGAGGTGAGAGTGACACACAAACAGGATATATTTTGTCATGCACAGTGGAGGATTTAACATTTATCCGACCATACCTGTGAAATTTCAGACTCCACCGCTATGAGGACAGATGGTCATCACCTTAGGGTACATGGGATTGCGTAACATTCAATACAAACCAGTCCCTCAAAGAATCTTGCTCTGTCCAAAAATATTTTTTTAAATGTAGAAAGTAAATAAAAATATTGTTATAAGGAAGTTCTACTGAGTTTTCTATTTTATTCAATGATGATGCAAGTGAGGTGACAGACCTAACCAAAGCCTACATAGACGTACAACTTCTCCCATTTGAGTCGTAGACTGTAGACCCCCAGCCTCCACCTCGCACTGACACTCAGTCAATAAGCTTGATGTGGGTTTTTTGACAACGTTATGTATTTCTCAGTGTTGGTGTCCGAGCTCTGGGCAGCACTGGGGCAGGACCTGGTTTGTAAGGGATCCCTGAAGACTTGTCATTCCCCTGCTGGTGCAGATCAGGGATCATCGCCGTGAAGACAGGTGCTAGTCATCTTATGAGATGAAAATGGATATTTTTTGTTGGAGCCTGAACAATGCTAGATTGAACATTAGCTTAGTATAACAATATATAGAAAACAATCTTGCTAACAACTGACAATTTGCACCGAGCCTGAAACAAAACAATGAGAGCTAGTAACTGCAGAAGGGAGATTTGCCTGTCACTCTGTAAGGGGGAAGAGAAGCTATGACTTAGGTTGATGCTATAAAATGCAGTATTTTGGGGGGGGGCGTTACGGCTCTGAGCCTGCGACTGAAAGGTTGCTGGTTCAAATCCTGGGACTGGCAGATCGATGCCATTGTTAGACCTTTGAGGCGATAGACCTGACAGGCCCTTAACCCCGGCCCAGGAGTGCTGGACGCTGGCTGGCCCTGTGCTATGACCCCCAAACCTGTTCAAAAGCGTAAACGTGTCGGCGAATAGAATTTCCCCGTGGGAAAGAAGAAAGCAGCACCGTTGTAACATTAGTATAACAAAACAAACTACAGCGGAACGTCTCCCAAACCAGGCACCACAGAAAGGGCAGTTTCTCCTTTTCAACTATAAAATAAATTACAAAAAAGGATTCAGGTTTAATGAAAAAAATAATACATTTCAGTAAAGTGAAAAATCCAATAATGAGATCAGTTAGTCCATTTCGTTTTATCTGTTTATCTGTCCATATGGTTAAGATGAAATTAAGAGGTCAAAACTTCATTACATAGTTCCAATTATGTTTATTATCGGAAAACTCAGCATAGCAAACTGAAAGGCTGTGATAAATTGTTGTCTACAAAACTGGTGAGTTCAATTAATGTCTCGAAATAGCTATTTCAGGCCATTTTGGTAAGAACTGTAGGCTGACTGGCATTCTTCAGGTATATTTTTGGGGGTGTGACAGATCACGTCAAGCCATCACAACCGGAACTAAAAGACT
This sequence comes from Gnathonemus echidnorhynchus, assembly GCA_026776725.1. NCBI lineage: Eukaryota > Metazoa > Chordata > Actinopteri > Osteoglossiformes > Mormyridae > Gnathonemus > Gnathonemus echidnorhynchus. Next base: position 10,289,051 of record JAODJU010000025.1, read on the forward strand.
AATATTAGTCATGGGACCAAAATATAACTATGACAAGATTTTCTGTATTTTTGTGTTTCTATTTCTCACTTATTTATCACTTCTCAATGCTCAGTGTGATCCTCACAGCAGAATTTGTTTTAAAAAAGTATAACGATGACCAGTAATTGTATTATTTTTAGCGTTTGACATAACTGAAAAAATGTTGCACTATTAAACAAACAAACAAAGGTTGACAAAGAAATGGAGGATAGAATACAATAGTACTATAGGGATGTAAAAAGAGGGAAATGATATGTTTGTCTTCTTGAGCAATTATGGAGGAACGTTCACGCTGTTGGTGGGAGCATGATAAACTCATGATCTAAAATTGGGTAAAAGACTAGCGCCAACCAAGACTGACGAGCGGTTGGCTCCCGTCAGTTGACGTCAGCTGCCATCAGCTCCTGATGATTGTGAATATTTGCTCTGGAGGACACTGGCATGACTGGAAATGACGGCTGACATGCAGCCCAATCAGAGAGCTCCATTCCGACCACTTGCTTCAATGCTGATTCAATATCTTACATCAACCAAAATGGTGCCAACGGTGAACATCTGTGTCCGACTGTGCCGACGGGCAGTCACCAAGTCTCACCAGCTCTCACCAGCTCTCACCAACTCTCACCAACTCTCACCAGCGTCCTGACGGCGTCAGATGGCTGAAAATCGGTCTGATGTTTTCCAGGCTTTACAGAAGCTGCAGATTAAAAACTCCATATGATAAGTGTCCCATCCCATGAGCTCCATCTATACAAGAGATTAGAGCGATGATGATCATGATGAAGATGATAACGTGAAAGGAATGAAAAGAGTGCAGATCTGATACTGTCTATCTCCAGACAGTGCTTATGAAGCCTGTCTCTGCTTTTGAGCAAATGTGTGAGGGTTACATATCTGAACAAGTCGACGGGAACGTGGCCTTCCCACTTCTCCCTTTCAAAATATCACCTGCTTTTTTTTTTTAGAGAACTACTTTACAGAGAAACATGATGAATGATGAATATAAAAAATATTTTTCCCAAAGCATATAAATCATGGGAGACCCCCCCCCCCCCCACCATAGCAGGGGGTCCAATGTAACATTTAGTCAGGGGCCTCAGAATAGAACTGCCTCAAAATCATCTGGCAAATAGAAATCTCTGGATTGTGAGGAACTTCTACAAATTTACACTATACAGATAGTGCAGTTCACAGTGAAAATGTATAATGAAAACCTAATATCTAAAAATAGGTTTTAGAATTAAAAATTGAATTTAACAGTCAAAGAAAAAGAAAAAACTAGATTTAGAAAGGTTCAGTACTGGATTCTTTAAGTAGAATCACTTGAAACTAAAGGCATCTGAGGAAATTAAGCATGTAACAGGAGCCAGTCATGTGTGAACGCGCCAACAGTCAATGTGACGCACATCTGACATTAAAATCGAATCTATAAATGATGGCTACTGGCAGAGCATACTATAGTGATGAAAAAATTAGCAGCATATATATAATCAAGTAAGCCAAAACACAAATAAATAAATGCACATAATTGCCTGTCAATCCTCACATTTGGCAGTTACATTTTGTATAATTAATATTTAAAACATAAAAAACAAGACTTCTTATTGATTCACCAGAATTAGAATGTGGCCACAGACATAATTTTCAAAATAAAACTCGTTAAAAAAAAATAAACTAAAACAAATAAAAAAATGAAACGCTTAAAGCAACATTTAAATTCAAGTAGCTACATTATTAATTCAAGATAATGCAGGTCCAATGTATAATGAAAGCGGAATCCAAAATCTACTGTGTTTGGAAAGGAAAAGTTCCGAGAAATGGAAAACTTAAATGTGCAAATCTGAAATGCAGAAGAGCAAAAGAAAAACTCACACATAAATTTCTCAAGAAACTGTTTCTGAAAATTCACTTATATAATAAATATCAAACGACCTATCAACAAAAGTAATTTAGAAATAAGTGCCTCAGGAGACAAAGGATTTTGATCCCTGCCGACACAAGGCCTTCAAATAAGTAAATCATCATCAACAGGAACTACCCTGTTCCCTTCAGCCATCTGTGACTCTTGCTACAGGGTCTGGTCAATATCCTGAATACTGCCTTTTTGCATGTGCTACCAGAACTTTACAACTGATATATAATGCAACTGCTGTCTGGACACCTCTTCTCTTCAGCTGCATACATGTAATGCCTCTGATCATTTATCTACACTGTCACATAGTACAGGCAGAATCAAGTTTAAAACTCTGAATCTGGACTACCGAGCAACTTCTGTATCAATATGTGAAGAGGAATATCAGCCTAAATAGATTATTCTGGAAAAGACCAGCATTTATTAATTCCTATTGTCTGAGGGCAGCCTATGCCCAAATTTTCCACAAAAATTCCCCCTAAACGACGTAATGAGTTTCCAGAATGTCCTGAAACTGCAGAACCGTTTGCCCTGCACAGATTCACCATACCGTTCCTCGCAGGACCTCAGCAAATTAGCATTCAGCGTTTAACAATTTTCCACTGTAATACCAGAACTAATTACTAAGATGCCAAAGTCATTAATATGAGACAATAGCAGATCCAGGAATCATCGCGTGGTCGGGCCAGCAGAATGTCAGGTGGGCCAGTCCCATAACAATTTCCTTGGCAACAAAACCACACTACAGTCACGACTGCATATTTTTATCAGTTATTTTTTTTTTCTAATGACCCATGACAATACTAAGACCAAATGAACAAAGAGAAAGAAAAATCTATTTGCCTCTCAACAGCACTTGTCCTCCAGGAAATCTAACCATGCTCCGATATACCTGTCAGACGCCGTTTCGCTAGGGAGACTAAGCCCACGTGGTGAATGTGTGAGAGCAGTAAAGGTAACAATGTAACATATGGGCATATATCAGTTTAAGACAAAATGCATCTCGATACATGATCAATGATAGAATACAATAAAAAAATTTAACGTTAGGATTTTACATGCTTCATTTAACAATGATTCAACACAATTCAAATACTGCATGATTTGTCTTCAGCTCTGATAAGACTTAACTGTCCATGTAATGAAGTTTCTTACTTTAAAAGTAAAATATATATTTAAACCCCTCCTCTGCCAAAAAAAAAAAAAAAAAAACACCTGATACTCTAAAACTATGAACTGAATTTGATCATAACCTGAACAAATATTACAGCAATATGCAGAAACAAGGCTTACTTGGCGAGTCTGCAATAGTGAACTGAGACAGCTTTATTGATCTTTGGCTGATTGCCTTCTACATTTGATCCAGACTGAGGTTTATAAATCAATAGAGCCAAATTTTAAACACCAATTTCCATTTCAGATTCACTTACACCTACAGTACAATGCTTTGCTGCCATCCATGTTTAATGACATGAATATATTACCTTGCTCCATAAGTTAGAGTTTAGACAGTTTGGATTTTCTCTTATGAATGGGGATAATTCATAAGAGAAAATGTTGCCATCTTATATAAAACACAAGGAGCCACACGGTCTTTAAATCCCTGCTTTGCCAGGCTATCGCCACAGTACACCCTTGAAATTCCTATCGCTGAACACCACCAGATATCAATCTAAATCCACCTTTATTCCCATTTTAAACCTTATTCTCTGAGAGCGGCTGTGCTTTGTACTCTGAGGTATGTTAGGATTTAGCTTGCGTTCTGCCCTTTACAATTTATTATTATTATTTTTAAATTTATGGCCCCAACCATTTTTTAGCCTTTTTTTTCCTCACCCATACAAATCTGGTCGACATCAATCAAGGTGTCTTTTGGTGCCATCACCACCCAGAGAAATAAAACCACACATGATGTAACTAATTACAAGTTCAGGCTCCGTCTCGACGGCAGTTTGGAAATGCATCTGAAGACGTAAGCGCCAAGCTTGGCGTATCTCAGCGACTGGCCCCCAGACACACCGAAATCCAGCACCTATACGGCGAAACGCGACTGTTAAGGCCAGCAAGAGCAGCAACAGAGAAAACGGAGTGAAACAGACTTCCGAGGAGACACCTAGTTTAATCTATCTGTCAGGACGTATAAACGAAAGCAGTACTTAAGTAGCAGAGGAGCCAAGCTCTCAACACCGTATTTATCCCCTGCTATGCAGGAAAGGCACATTAATACCGGGACATAAATCACTCCTGACAAGGTTTTGGAAATTGTCTTTAACACCCTAATAAAGCTCAACATTAATAAAGTGCACTCAGTTCAAGAATTACAAAACACAAGTTGCTACTGATTCTTTTCAAACATAAAAAAACTAAAACAAACACCTTTGTGAAATACAAACAACATCCTGCAGGCGTGACACTGAATGCGACCTACTGTATGTTGCCATAATGAGCCAGATACAACAATAATAATAATAATAATAATAAAAACAATAAATGACAAAAATTACCTAAAATGCATAAGAAAGTCATAAATGCCTGATGCTCACTTAAAATAAATCAGAAAAAGTATGATTTTGGAAGCTTATAATATTTTGGGCTATAGGGGATCACTTCAGAGTGGAGATCTTTTTTCTGTTTTTGGGAACGTTTTGGTGTATGTTTGACTACTACTTCTACGGTCTCAGTCACAGTAAGTGCTGACGTCTAGGGTTTTATTATCGGTCTGCTAGTGCTGCTGTATCTGCTTGAAAAGATAAAGATAACGCCAGAATTATTTGTTATGCATGTGAGATTACAGGTTATAAAAAAATAGAATTTTGTAAAATTAAATTTTCATATGAGTTTCAATGAAAGTGAAGGTATTATTTAGGACCATATGTCAATCATTTGTGTGTGTGTGTGTGTGTGGGGGGGGGAATCCTAAAAATATCAAAATATCCAGACAGTTCTCCATAATTATCCACAAAAGCCTTACAGGACACTTACTGGGGATGGAGGCGATACCATTTGCTGTCTTTGGATGGAGGGCAGGAAATCCAGTTTGCATGTGCTGATTTATATATTCTGTCCCTCATTTTCAACAGCATTTCAACATGTGTCCTATTTTGGTCTGTCTCCAGGTAACCCGGCCCCCAATTTGACACCTGTGCCTAGACCTGTGATCCTCTCCCACCGAGCAAATTCCCCTTTTCATTTTCCACGTGTTTATTTTCGTCTCTTAAATCCAGCTTCTTGATCAGGCGTTTCCGTTTGGGTCATGTTGCCTCAAACTCCACTCCGTTAGGATAAATAAAACTTAACGTTTTTATTTATTTATTTACTCATTTATTTTGTTTACTGTTTGCTTGGCTACCACATCTGCATCTTGGAATACTAGCTGTTAACCAGATATTTTATTGGCATGATTCAGGCTGAATGGACAATGGCGCCTCTAGAGGCAGCCATGGCGTTTCCGGCTCTTCATTGCACGAACACGTACCCCGCACCATAATACTTCTGTGCAAGAGCATTTCCCAGTTCCACTACTGCAGTCTGTACAGATATGCACAGTTGCACTTTAACTTAACTTAACTTTCATACCCTTTGTACTTGCAACTTGGTTATGTATAGTCTATTTATGTCTTACTTCTTTTATACATTTCATCTTCTACAGCTCTTGTTTTAACCTATTACTGGATTGACACTCTGTTGACAAATGCACCAAGAGGAATTCATTGTATACTTGGTACTGAGCGAACAATATAGAACCTGATTCTGATGCCTGTGCTCCAGGTTCTTGTTCAGTGTTTTAGGTTTGAAGCAACCTTAACCACCATGAAATCTGACAGTAAACTTTTACATGAAAGTTAAAGCACCATAATTACAGTAGCTACTCACAGTAAAATACTATCAGTAGAGATCTGCCATGCTTCTGCACTTGCAAAAACGTGTGATGTGCCGATGCAATATACAAACAGAGGATGGTACTTCAGTGTTTGGGCCACCTCCAGAGACACTTACGACGTTCACACCTGGGTGACTTATGGGTCAGCTGGACATCATTCTGAACTTGCCTTCAACAACAACAACAACAACAACAACAAAACCATTCAGTGCTACTATTTAAAATTTAATGTGATAGATTCATAAGGAAGATCTGCACTGGTTCCTTCAACTATATGGAGATCCATAATTTTGAAGCACATTTTCGGTTACAGGGGTCGCCGCTGACCTCATGGAGGACAACGGCAGAATTAACAAAAAATACATTTACACTCTGCTGGAAAATTGACAATTTAATTAATAAAGTTCTGCATCCCTGATTTGCTTAAAACAAAGCAAGGGACCAGGGATAAGCTATAACAATTCTTTAAAAGCTATCTTTTAAAGAGAAGGCATTGTCTCAGTATTAAAAATATAGTAGAAAAAGTTGAGGTCCTTATACAGTAATTCTATTGGTATGAATATATTAGCCATTCATTTGAAGGGTGCAGACAATGAGGTGTTTTCTTCTTTTGATTGAACGCACAGCGCTGCAAAAAAGAAAGAACAGTATTCAGCAGTAAGACAGCACTGATGGAAAAGGTCGACCGGCATGCAAAAATTTTCTTGCAGGAGAAAAAGGGAGGGAAAAATATCACACCTGGCTTTCTATGTTCGTTTCTTACCAGCACATTAGTGGTGCTTCAAAATCTGGCGGTCGATCAACGGGGGAACGATTATTTAAAAAGCTGAAATGAGACTGCGCCCTGGAGTGCCAGAACAGGACCAAAAAAAAGGGTCATTTATCTTATCGGCTGTGACGGGCTCTTATCTTGACCTAGTTTGGCATCACTGGAAACCACAAACGGTGTCGTATGTGCCTGCCCATGAACTGCGTGTGCACGTTCCTCGCCGAATGTTTGGGGAAGGTTTTAAAGCAGGGCTGCAGATGTTGATACCGGGCAAGCAAGTGCAGATGTTACCCCTCTGAACAATGAACCCAGTATGTATGAGACACGAGGGCCAGACATGTAGCACATACTGTTTTCTTTGACAGAATTCCTTTGATCAGAGGATTTAATGGAGTCTTATGATGCTTTGTGTCACATGTGGAAAGATGCAGCTACATCGCTCGCTAAAAACATATTTGCATGTTGAAAATTCTTGCATTTGGACGAGACTAATGAAGTTTCTTCTCCAAGTCCTATTATTCAGACCCCCCCCACACTCAAAATACACAGCCCGGACCTGGCTAGCGTGTTAGCTAGCTAAACCACACAGATATGTCTGTATACGCCGAAATTTACTTTAAGGTTCGTTGTCAGCTAGTAACAGGTGTGTTCTAAATGTGGAATTACTGAAAGTGTAATTGAAAACATGGACAGAACTGCAAAGAGACAAAAGGCAGCCCTCAGGACAATACATTCCACAATTCATTCTCCATCTCTAATCTTTACCAGAAAGCTGTTTACAAGTAACTGAGTGTTCGGCATTTGCTGACGATTTCTTATGAATCTTGCAGCAAAAGAAAAAAGGTTATATTCACGTTTCCTGTAGCTATGGCTGACAAAAGCTTCGGATGAAAGCCACAAATAGGTTTGCAGGTCATCTTTAGCATGTATCAGGCATGAAATACTGCAAGACAATGGACCAATTGTAGGACAAGAAAAGCCCGTGGGTCCAGGGCAGTTGCCACCTCTGCCTCTCAGACGGCATTTGGTAGTAAAAAAAAAAAAATCCAGAAAGCGTGGAATAGGCCTAATACCCATGACTGAAAGGACAGCTCCCTCCAGAGAAATATGCAAAGCACTTTGACTCGTTGGAGATGCTGGGTCCCCAGAGATAATGTAATAAATTGTATAACATTATACGCAGGGCTCTCTTCCTGCATTACATTTTCAGTGAAGCCTGAAGGAGCAGGGGCTTATGAAAAATATCACGCAAGCAGTCAGCTCGCCGTCTCCCAGCCCCTAGCCCGCTCTACATAAGCCCGCAATGGTTTATTATGAGCTGCTAATGTAAATAAGCAAAAACAAGTAATAAAGCAATTATTTTGGATGAATTATAATATAGCTTTGTTTATAGACGAAACAGTGTTTGCATTATCCAGTGCCCAGATCCAGTAATTGATTTTTATAACAAGAATTTTTAATACCACATGCTATTTTGCACATGGAGGTTAATGTGATTGATTGTGATACTGTAGGGAGGCACACAGTGTCTCTACACCTTGGTTCAACATATCAGCAGCAGAGCACTACTGGGGAACTAAAAAGCTCAGATCTCTGCTGAAGTCGGTAATAGTGCACTTTCAGCGGAGTGCCATTCCTGCCGTCACACTTAGCATTTCCTCCGCGTAAACAGTGTCTACGTTTTCATTATCTCCCCATCTTAAAGTAGAATACGGCTAATTTGCGGGCTGATGAAATGGGCTGTGCGGGGCGTGCCGAGTCTATCCCAAGATTAAAGGGCAGATGAGCTCTCCAGCACCCTGACGTCCCTTGATGCCGCGGAGGCAGGATGCGACATCAACCCACGGAAGGACTATCAAAGGGCTCCATCATTACCGGAAAAGCGGGGATGCAGGAGCAGCTCTGGACGGCACAGGAGGGAAGTCGCTCGACGTAGAGAATCACCCAGCACATCCCTCACTGCTGGACTCGGGAGGGGGGGACAGACTTGCACTGGTAACCGGGCATATTCACAGGAAACTCAGCCGAGCCGCACTTATGCCTAGTCGACTCCTCGACAGCATCTATGTTTGTGATGTGCTGTTTGGTTCACTTGTAATGTACAATAGTGTCTGCTACAAGACATAAATGTAAATGCAAATAATCACAAGTGTGCAGTAAGACTATGCAGAAAATTCTATATCAGCTGAAAAAAAACAAACAGTAAAAACATTTATAAAAGATAATGACAAAAAAAAACAGAAGAACCAACGACGGCGCCATTACCGCACAATCATAAGGTCCAGCACCCAGGACGTCCATGAGGAACAACAAGCACAATCATAAGGGCCAGCAGCCTGGTGGCAT
>JAODJU010000025.1:10298008-10320255 GCA_026776725.1 Gnathonemus echidnorhynchus
GGGTGTCATGTGCGATGCTCAAAGGCTGCAGCTCCAGGTATAAAACTCGTTGTCTGCTTATTAACTTTCCTTCATATTGAAAACTCATGAGAGCAGCCAGCAGTAGCTTACAGAACTTAATTAGCCCATGTATGTATATATCTGCATATAATCTGCACAAATACTGCAGGACATGAAAAATCCTATATGGAATCATACATCTCTATGGTAGCTAATCCACTTATTCCTGTGCCAAATTACAAAGTTACTACATGAATATTGGCAGCAATATTTATAAACCATCAAAGAATGTTATAAATGTCATACACTGGACGACTAATTAAGTAACTGGAGCGACAGTTGAATAAAGTTCCACAATCTCTAAAATTTGGCCACTAATAAATATATTAAACATTTATTTTGTACTGAAGGGAATCACTGCCAAAAAAGGGAACAGAACATGTGTCAACCTGAAGCGAAACTTGTACACATAAATATACTTTCATATTTCTGCCACAAAGCACAATATACAGTCCTGATGTCAGTTTAACAGTGAACTTAATTTTTAAAATAATTTTACCAGCACTGGCTGGGTATTTATGTGTTCTAACTGAGGCCGAACTTTTCAAGGTTTTCAAGCATCTTACATTGCAATACTCCATGTAGAATTTACCAGCATTGTTAAACCTTCTCTGGTGCCTAATTTGCATAATTACAATCCCTATTTTGAAATCTTTCGATCGAAATGCGCCAACCTACACACAAAACATGGTTCATTTAAATACACGGCGGCAACCATGCATCAAGCTGGTTGTGATATTTAACTGAGAAAGAGAAACTGCAAAGGGAATTGCACATGAATAAATATTGTCACACATTATTGTGTATATCTGGGGATTTTATCTGAGTGGGTACAATTTGGGGATAAAAGGTTTATTCACAGGAAAAGTACACAGAAGAAGGCAGGCATCTTAAAGCACACACTACCATGGGTGAACTGGTCACCAACTGGAAAATAAAGTGAAACACACATAACACACGTACTGCAGAAATATATGTTAATGGATCCCCTTTATGTGCATTAAAAAAAATCTGAATTATTTCCACTAAAACGTATATATCCCAAGGTCTTATGGCTGAGTCATGCTTTTGTAAGGAGACACACTACCACAAAGACTAAGCGGCTTGCAGAGAATTTCTGGGGATAGGTTTTGAAAAAAACACAGGCCAAGGGAATAGTATAGATGTTTCAAAGGCTGTGAATCTCCCTTTTAGCACAGTGGAGTCGATCGTCATGAAACCACCCAGAATCTGCCTACGGGGCTCCATCCTCCCGGGGAGAGTGGCTAAATGAGAGAGGGTACGGGTGAGAGAAACCACCCTGAAGTTAAAAGACACATGTAGTTCCCTGGCCGAAGGGGAAGAAGCTGTCTAAAGGTCAACAAGTGGTAAGTGTAAAATGTGGAAGGGCATGGACGTTCAGGGGGGACAGCTGAGGTCAGGGTGCAGACCCCTCTGTGTGCTAATTTCTTTAGCATAATACAGTTTTGTAGTAAGACCATTATATGTAAGAGTCATGATGACGGCATTTCCATATTCGAAATTAAAAAATATTAATAATAAATCCTGTGATCTAATCTAACCGATATCCATCGAGTCACATGGTTAGGGAGTCTTCATCATGTAACTGGAAACGGCATTAAGATAAAAGAAAAAAAAACAGAGGGAAATACCACTGGAAAGCTGCCTCATTCGGCAAATGACAGAACACTCGATGGAAATTTCAACAAGATAAAAACCTAAAGCTTACCAGCTAAAAAACGAAAGTGTTCAGTCAAAGTGACAGTGAGGGAGCTTATAAGTTTTCTAGATTATTCCATTCAAAGTCAGAGCTGAATCCAAGTGAGATACTGTGGTAAAAATTCACATAAAATTCCAACTTTTTCAAAGTCATTTTTGGTATGTCTCAGGCTCTGGAAAAAGCTTTTTTATATTTATTTAAATGTTTTATCATTGGATCGCAATGAATTCATTCAGGAAATATCTTCCCAAATATTAAACTATATTTTGTGTTCTTTTGCCATAAATATCGTAGTGGCTGTGAGATGATGCTGGCTATCGGAGCATGTATGTGCAGCGCAATGAAAATATACTGAGCACGCTGAGCATTCTGGGAATATTGCAAATAGCCCCTGTGTACGCTGAGCATTCTGGGAATACTGCAAATAGCCCCTGTGTATGTCATTGTAAATGCAAGCATTTCCTATTGTTGTGTGTCCTTGCCTGTGTTATATGTGCATGTGTCTTCGATCCTCACGTGTCTTTAGCCATTGTGTAAATTACCCACCGTGTGTGTGCCTTACTATCCGACATCCAACCTCCCTGGTTATGCCCCTGTTACTCCTTTTAAGGGTTTTATAAAAGGGCATTCTTTCCCCTTTGAATGAAGCCTCTGTTTCTCGCCACTACCGCAATTCCTCAGTCTGCCAGACATTACAATATTCTTATGCTTCAGGGTCTCCCTGGCACCCTCTCCATACTGCAAGTCACTGTAGTCACATACGCTGCTATCACATAAAAGGCTGATGATTTTAATTGCTGGTAACTGTTGCTGAAGTGGGCAAAATCACGCTGTACACCATATAGATTAATTCTGATTTCCAACACATCACACGCTAGTGGAGTGCAGTTTGCCTGTTTTTGGAAAGCTTCAATAGAAATTGACAAGCAGAGCAGACAAAAGTATGGTAAAGTTGTTAAATTCCTTTAGCTAGAAACAGGATTAAGTTATTTAAGCTAAGAACCTGCATAGACAATAAGTAATTTTATAGAAATAAAAGTTTCACTGTTGCTCTGTGATTACATTAATTATATAAAATGCATTTCACCAGTTGTTCAACAGTGAGGGAAGGAGGGAGCAGGAGATCAGCAGGTGGACTGGTGCAGCGTCGGCACTGCGGACGTTGTGCTGGTCTGTCGTGGTAAAGAGGGAGCTGAGATGGGAGCTTGGACGTTCAGGGGCAGCTCAAAATAGAGCCGCTGCTCCTCCGCATCGAAAGGAGCCAGCTGAGGTGGTTTGGGCATCTAGCTATGACGCCTCCTGGACGGCTCCCTGGGGAGGTGTTTTGGGCATGTCTAACCAGGAGGAGGCCCTGGGGCAGACCCAGGACATGCTGGAGAGATTATATCTCTCGGCTGGCCTGGGAACGCCTGGGGATTCCCCCGGAGGAGCTGGCTGGGAGAGGGAGGTCTGGGCATCCCTGCTTAGACTGCTGCCCCCATGACCCGACCCTGGATAAGCGGCGGATATTGGATGGATGCACATTTTACCAAAACTGAGTTGCAAACTTATCTTGTTAAGATGATGTCCCGACCAACATTATGGATAAATGGCTGTTTTTACCAGTCTTTTTCAGTACCGTTGATTTTTATTTACAATATCTCTTACAAAAATCTTATAAGAGCTGTAGATTATTTAAAACACTGACCTTAGTCTATGTCATATCGCACCTCGTACAGAACTCAACAGGCAGGTGAATAAAACACAAAAATTACCACATGCCATAAATTGCTTAGTGAATGAGAGGACAAGTAAGGACAGTTTTCAGTTCGATCTTGCTGTGGCCCAGCTATTAGACAGCTTGCAAAGAGCTGTCACAATAAAATACCCTCATATCTTAGTCCAACGCAAATTAGATGGCTCATCTGACAGACAACCATTAGCCCAATTAAAAACCCAGCATTTTATGTTGTGCGAATGGGGGTTCTGTTTTGAGTCAAAATTTATAGAACACATATTATTGTTCATCATTTTAATATACAATCTGCTGAAACAAGACTTAAAATCAAAACCCTTCCGCTTCAAATTTTAATTTAAAAATTCATGAGTGACTGATATGCACTGAGAGAATGGGGCCAATATTTGTGCTCTTTTGTTTCAACCCACTTGTAATTTACATAAATCCTGAAGAGCACAGAATCCAGTAGAAACGGAGATGCTTATGTCACTTTTCAAAACATTATATTCAAACTTTACTTGGCTTGCTGGCTAATTTATTGTGGAGGTCATACTCGACATATTAACACAATCAAACAAGATGAGGAGGAATCAGGAATAAGGTCAATTAACTTAAACCATATTTACCAGACAGCGCTACCGACAGAAACAGCAAAACAATCAAATCCAGGAATGTTAGTCTGTGTACTATGGAGGGGCTTAACACATCTCCATACTTATTTCAAATACATTCAATTAGACAAACTTTGTTTCTACACTGCTCCATAGTACTGTCAGTCAATACCAGTATCAACAATCAGGAAGTTCTCATCGACGAGCAGCAATGAACTAAAAGAACAGGAGGACTTAGAAGGGAATAGGAATAAATTAAAACAAAACGAGCACATGATATTAGAATTAATTAAAAAACACTCAAAATGAATCAATATCCACTGAGAACAGATGCTGAGCAACAGCACTTACATGCTTCATGAAGCGCACATCCATTCTTGCAATGGGAAACTTATGAATGAGTCACATTTTTACACAGTGATGTAGATATCAATGACAGAAAAAGTACATTTTCACAGAACAGACATTTCAAATGACAGAAACCAGGGGTTTTCAAACAGGGGGCTGCTGCAGAAGGATTATAGGGATGTGTGGCAAATAGAAATGCTGGTATTATCATCAGCAGACAGAGATATTAACACTTGCCCTTATTGCTTGGTTGCTTATGTGATCTCACATTAGCGGTAGAGGGTTCCTAGCTGAGGAGAAAGGTTGAAAGCCTCTGCTCCAAACCAACCCCTCAGCTAAACCACTCGCACCGCTAAGAATCCCTTAGTTCAAAGAGCAGCTTTGAACCGTAAATAGTTGTTTGTGTAATTTCAATAAGCTACATACACTCTGTTCATAAGTACTGACTTTCCGGAGGCTGAATCGAAAGCTGCACTAGACTGTAAACGGTTTGCTGTGAAAAGCGTCAGTTAGATTTCCTCTGGTTAGCAATCGCAAAATTTTCTTACTATTGTATCAGGTTAAAGAATTGTATTTGTAAAACTGAACTTCTGCCTTACACACAGTTGGCATATGAGTAAATGAAATGAATGATATTTTCTTGATCCCCGTGGGGAAATTCTCTTTTCTCCTACCCCGTCGTCTTCTACCTGACAGCAAGCAGCGGCCAGGGAGCTGAGGGTTTAGGACGTTGCTCAAAGACCTGCAGGTGCACTGAGGCCAGGCTGGAAACGGCGACCTTCCGATGACAGGAAAGCTGAAAGGGTGAGCTTGAAAGGGTGCCGTCTACATTTTTATCCTAATAGGAGGCTTCTGTGCTCAACTGGTAAACAATGGCGGTACCTGGATGGGCGTGACTGGGAATAATTACCTCCCAGATGTACACAGACGTGGTCGAATTGTTATTGGGCTTGAGTGCAAGCCACGGATTGGCCGTTACAAGCACCATGTTTGAACACAAGAATACTCACAAGTGTACATGATGTCTGAGCACTTAGGCCAAAGATCCATCATCAACTCTGTAGTTGTGTCATTTGACTTGAGGCTGTGTGGTTTAGAAAATGAGGTAGAGAGGGGTAGAGGCATTGACTAAACACCGCTTCAGGGTGGGTTTGATTCAGACTGGATGGCCTAAAACTACTCCTAGCGTTCTACCACCTGGCAGAATTTAGCTTCAGCATAGCTGGCTCTAATACTGAGATGTGACCTGCTTATCCATATCAGGTGTGTTAAATTAGGGCTGGACATAAGCTCTGCAGCGTAGTAGATCTCCAGGAGGAGGAATGAGCAGCACTGGCCTAAGATGACCCAGACAAGCAGTAAAGGTTTGCCCAGGAGCAAAACGATTTCAGCTTATGCCTCTGGCAAAACTTCTCTCACATGCCGTGTGAGGCCATGGGACCAGTGTTTATGGCCTCAGTCAGTGCAGTGACGACAGTTGGCCGTCATGACAGTAACCCTAGAATTCACTAGCAGACGCCAGTGTTGAGGGAGCTGTCAAACTACAGATAGAAGCCTTCAGGGCAATGTTTACTCGGGGGTCTCCAAAGGTAGCTGAAAGGTACCAACGGGCTGGACAGCTTACGGCAAAGGTAGTAGCAGAGGCAAAATCTTGTACATAGGAGAAGCTTTGGGAGGGTATGAAAGGGTGGCCCCAAAAATGTTCTAGCATTAGGATGAAGAGAAAGAACTTTGCTTAGGCTATTTTAGCAGGTGGAAGTACTGACCAACTCTGGGGATACTGTTAAACGGTGGTAGGAACACTAAGGACCTCATCAACCCAGAAGACATGTTCCAGGAAGCAGCGCTGGAAGCTTCAAGCTAATCAGAGTTTATCGAAGTAGATGGTTAGATGCCTCCATAGCAAAAAGACTGCAGGGATCGGAGAAATCTGTAAAGAGATGATGAAAGCACTGGATATTGCTGGGGTGGCGTGGTCAACACACCTCTTCAATACTGCATGGAAGGCGGGTGAAGTACCTCTGTACCAGCAAAACGGGGTGGTGATCACTATTTTTGAAAAGTGGGATCATGGAAAAAGGAAAAGACACCATTAAGTCTATTCTTCCTGGTACTGAAGAAAAAACTTGATGGTGCTCAATGATTCAAACGCAAATTCAGGAGGAAGAAAGCAGATTCCGTCATTTGTGGGAATATGCCAGAAGAGTCCACACGTGCTGTGTGAGGATGATGCATCACCCAGGACATACCGAGGGAGGTGCTACACGATCCATATGGTGCACCTGAGCTGCAGCTGCGTGTCGTTCGTTCTTAGCTTGAAGAGTCGTGGCTGCAAACTTCGCTTACATGAAATTCAGGAAGATGCGTTCGTATGGCACTATTAACATAACCAATGAATTCTGCTTTAGTGCATATTGGATTAAAGGGAATTACAAAAATCTCAGTGCGGCGAAACCTCCGCAGCATAAAAAGCCATTTCCTGCTCCACTTGTGCAAGGCTAAATCATCTCCAGCCGGCTCCTTTGCGCTGCTCCTCCACAGGAAGTCGATCTGCAAACAAGCGCAGAGATGCGACCTTTGTACGCCTTCACGGGACCTACAGTCCATGCCTGTGATGTTGAACATCATGCACTGATGTGCACCTTTGTTTAGCTGGGGGGGGGGGGGGGGGGTGGAGTGAATCCATGAAGTAGCTGTAATAATCCCTCTCACATACTCTCGTTAAAAGGTCTACCACAGATTACGGTTTCTTGACAATAATTCAGGGGAATAAAATGTTTGACAGATAGCCAAAAAAGCATCTAATGGCTTAATTATACAAGAAGGCAAGTTAACAATAAAACTACGGACTGATTTCTGGCATTGATTCAGTCACTAACCTTACTATTTTTCTATTAGTCAGCTGTACTTAAATTTGAATTAAAGTACATGGCTTCTCAGGAAAGTAAGATTTAATTATACCCTTGGCTAAATTCAATAATAAGAGGATTGATGGAAAAACTCTTGTACAGAATGGGAAAAAACACTTTCCACTCCAGTCATCACGCTAATATTTGAAGGTTTCCTCAACAAAGATACTGTGATTCTTCACCATATTTATCGTACTTAGTCTGTAACAATCCTAAATAGAATAAGTATCTATTGTTATACTGAAGTGCCTTACAGAATAATATTACTATTTATATCTAATTACTTAGTTGATTGTTTTATAAAAAGCAACTTACAGTTTTAATTACCGTTACTGTAAAGCTGCCTTTTTTACTACGGCAAAGATACCTCACTCAGTGGTATGATAGCAAAGATCCTTCAACTTTGTACCAGCAATGTGTATTTGTTTAATACGAGAAAATATTTTTCACTTTGATTATAGGACAAAATGGTCAAAAACAGCTCATAGTCAGGACCAAATATGTACCACTGCAGTGGATAATCCAAAATCCTTGCATATGGGTGAAGATCAGAACATTACATTAAACTAATTGAGCATATAATACTTCTTTTTGCTTGAAATCACTTTTAAAGTTTTTTTCATTTGGACATAGCAACCTATAAAGGCACTGTTAATCAAAATACTCGTTCCTAGATTGTATAAGTGTACATACCCAACATAAAATGGATTCTTCATATTTAACTATTGATCTGTCTTAGGTCAACTGAAGTGCCTGTAATGAAATCAAAATACACTAATCTGCTCCCATAAGATTTGCTGGCTTCATTATTGCTGTTTGTGCAGAGAAAAACAAAGGTAGCGAGGATCAGGGGGAGAAAAAAAAAAACAGGAGAATGATGTAAGAAAACGTCCTAAGGTATTAAATATATTTTGGAAGGCAGAGAAAATATGGCACAATCAGGACATTGCCTTTTAAGGATGTTCTTTCAAGATGGATGACAGCACAAGGAAACAGTTCATCAGGGAGGCTACAAAGAAACCAATGGGAACCTTAAAGGAGCTACAGTACTTTATGTCGAGACCAGCCACTTTAACAACTATTTTACATATTCTTCACAATTCCAAGCAGCGGGTCATGGTGGCACGGATGCAGACACTTTCGCAAAAAGAAGAATATCCAGTCTCTTCTTAATTATGCAAGTAGACACACTCAATCTCTTTAATGAGCCCAAGAATGATTTTGCATTCATTTGGTTGCCACAAAGGCAGCCCAGCCCATAATTCAAAGAACACACTAGCTATTGTGGAGGTAGTACCAAACCGTGAGGCCGTTTCTCTTCAGCGTGGTTAGCGGCTCTGGTCAAGATCTGGTGGGAGGGGGGTACAAAATATATGAAATTTTTCATGAAAAAAGACCAATAAACAGCAGCTTGCAGGTTGTAAAAGAGGAAGATCGATGAAGATGGCCTAGCCGAAGCCTGGAC
Source organism: Gnathonemus echidnorhynchus (assembly GCA_026776725.1). Classification (NCBI taxonomy): domain Eukaryota; kingdom Metazoa; phylum Chordata; class Actinopteri; order Osteoglossiformes; family Mormyridae; genus Gnathonemus; species Gnathonemus echidnorhynchus. The sequence continues at coordinate 10,306,839 of JAODJU010000025.1, forward strand.
CTCAATCCCACACTGATCCTTTGCACCGTCCAGAAGAGGGTTTGCATGGGTGGTCAACTTGAGATACTTGATCTCTTCAGCAATGAAAGATTGAAGAAAACTGAAAATAATGCTGCCACCAAAACAGAATTCCCCGTATCATCAAAGCAAAAAGTATATGAAGGCTCTGCATACCTACACAAGCAACACAGAAAGGGGGCTTTAGTTTTAAGATGCTTTTTTAATTTACCATTTGTTTTTCATTTGGTAATACAGTAACAAAAGTAGAAGGTTTACTTATTGTATTATGTACTAATCCTGATTTGTGCCTTCAAGACAAACAAACAGCTGGAATGAAAAAATAGGTGTTTATAACTGTTGTAAACACCATATACCGTTACTGCTCATTAAAATATCAAAGGTAATTTTTCCATCCCTTGGGTAATTTGCGCCCTTTGACGTTCAAAAGCCCCCCAGGGAACAGGCTAATTGCAGTGTGTTATAGCCTTGTGGAATATTGATTATTGGCCTTTCAACGGTACACCTCTTCATCCAACTTCATTAAAAGATCATTACTGAGACTGAGGGTGAAGCAAAGCCAGCCCACAGCACTGAGCCACAAGTCTGAACTAAAAACGGAAATGTAGCAGAAGAGCATACGTCTGTCTCTGTGTACATCTGTGTGAAACCGTAAGCAACGCCTACTTCCATTTTACTGTATAGCAAGAGAGCAATCAATGGATATCTATTGGCACTGCTATGATATTGTCAGTCCCTATTGTTCTGTCCATCCCCATTGCCTCAAAGATACTCAAATATATTACATAAGCTTCCATTAAAAATACATGGAGCACAAAGTTTAAGTATATAAGACGACCTAAAAATGTGTGAATGCGGTTTCCCCACTACTTTGATGACAGAAATTAATGCAGATGAAGTCTTATGCAAAAACACAAAATATTTACAGCGATAAAGCTACGTTTATATTTTTCAAGTAAATAAGATTCTGCTGGATTCAAAAACAGATGATCAACCTTCCCATACAGAAGAGATGAGAAGAGAAGATTGATATCTCAGGATGTCACATAGTCATAAAGGTGAGCCAAGCGGCCAATTGGGCCAGAGGGAATAAATGGAGTTGGTGGTGGGACTCATGCGAGGGAGGGGCCAGTTTGGGGGGGGGGGGGGGGGAGGGGGGGGTTGAGAGGGCTGCTCAGGAAATCCAGAAGGCAATGATTTGGTCATCAGACAAACAGTATATGACCTCAGCTGCAAACATCTTTCTATACATTTTGGATTTGCTGAGAATTATTGAGAATTCTCAAAATGAAGCGCGGAGCCGGGCAAACTACAGCAAATCGCGGGTGTGAAAACACAAAGCAGGTTCTTCTTTAAAGCCAGCGTACTTTTCTCTGAATCCCTTTAAGAATGTGTAGTACGCTGTGTAGCGCTTATCACCTCTGGGAGGGCTGTCACTTTAATGCCGTTAAAGGCCGTGCTGAGATCTGACCCCCACGCTCCCACGCTCCAGCCCATAATCCTAAATCCACGCCACTAAAAAGGCCAGTGATGCTTTGATATTTCCACAATATTTAGACATACAAAAATTTTAGTGTAAATGTAATGTCTAAGGCAAGCATAAACCAGAAAAACCTCCATGTATCCTCAGAATGAAACGACACTTAAAAATTGGTTCATTAGTTTAAAAACACTCGATTACAGGAAGCATTATGACGCCACAACACCCAGTCATTTACCCAAGTAAATAAACAAATCTGGATACAAAAACACATATTTGAGAAACTTGCAGTGGGAAAACGTGACTTCAAATGAGCTGCACTGAAACTCGAAAATCTTCCAGTTCCCGGTAACGCAGGGATTTGAGCGGGAGTTTTGTTTCCGTTTCCTGCAGTAAGGATCGTTACAGGAGGTCATTCCAGCCCACGGCAGGAACCATCTACGACTCCTCCTCTCTGGGCCGGAAGGGGAGTCTCTTCCACTGAGGCAATTCACAACGCACATTTACATTTATTTTGCATGTGTAAAACTATATCTTTAGTTTAAAGCAAATTGTGACCTTACTGAGTGGATGGGACAAAAGCTGATGGCTGCTTTTATTCACACCTTTCCTGTTTCCATTTGCACAAATTAAAAAAAATATATGTTATTTAGCCAGCTGGGCTGTAACACAACAGAGACATAGAGAGCAGGATCTGGAAGAGTGGCCTTCCATTGCAGAAAGGGAGAGACCCTCCAGAAAAAGGTGATTATTTTGTTCTGTGCTTAAAATAAATCTCTACACCTTTGCATCTCTCTGAAAGGGCCAGGTCCCAGCTCACACTGAGCCTGCTCATTAAACACACCTTCCCTTCGCACTCATAATCAGGGGGTGTCAAACGTATTAGACCAAATCTGAAAGTGTGACAAAGTTTTAACAACCTTCTATTCATTTTCCACTAGTGTTGACTCACAATGTGCTCAATCCATCTGCTGAGCAAAACAATTCCATATGTTTGAAATTAAAATTGGAATAAAAACAATTCAGCCAATACCACAGTAAAACGGTAATATTACCAGAACCCCGACGTTTGCTATAAACACAGAAACATACGCGTAACAAATTTCCTAAAGACAGTAACAATCAACACTGCGTAACACTAACATAGAATTCAGATCCAGCACTTCAGTCCTCTCTAGTAAACTGCATATAATTGTGCTCCCCCCACTGCAAGAGGCCACGTTTCTGCTTTGCATACACAAACACACTATTTTGCACAGCAAATTAAGCCTAGCAAACAATTCTCCTAGGCCTTGCCTTAATAATTTTGCATCACTGATAGGCACACAAGTCAAGGAGAGTAGGACTTACCCGAAGAATTACAGGCACAGTATCACCCTATGCATAATTCAATGAATTACAAAGACACTCTTGTGTTTTAGTCCAACATCAGCCTGCAAGCGATTTGCCATAGAAAATATGTCAATGTAAGAACTCAAAGGAATACTAATCCAGTTCATTGACAGAAATGTTCCTGACCACTTGGCAATACATTGCACAGATCTTGTGTATGTGTCTATTTCACATATATGCAAAAATTAGCCAGTTCAGCATTCACCTAATAAGGTGTAGGAAACAAAACTTATGAATCCAGAAAATAAGTTAAGACAGAGTGCAGATTCCTTTCTGCGAGGTGACAGGAGCCCAGCTCCGCCTCTGTCTCTCTCGCTCCACCCCAGGCGTGACATGCTGTCATCTTGCGTGTTTGACCTTGCTCCCCCTGGTTATCATCACCATACACCAGCAGCGTGTTCCCACTGCTCTCTGTATGTCCATTCTTCATAGCTGCTCCTGAAGAATCGAGCCAGTGATGGGTTTGGGCTGCTGCAAGATGGATAGCCCCATTCGCAATTCAAAGTGCAGGAAAGGACTTCATATGTCCGAAGCAAATTGATCATTTAATCATGCTTTTATGTACTAAAATGGCCAAATGCTTGAATTAAACTGAATAGAAATTTGCTTGAACGTGCACTCATGCATTTCATTGTTACTATAAATAATTTTACCAATGATTAGAATGCCATGTTTGGAATGATAATTAATTATAATTAATATTCAGCTGGAAATTTCACAAAGCTACTTCACAGAGTTAAGTGTAAAGTCTTTATGTATTTCTTTCTCACAATTAAATCTATATAAGAGTATTTCAGTAGAATGTGTTACATTTTAATGTTAATTTAGGAATAAAACAGATCCATCTTACAATTTTAGACTACTTATCATGCATCATGCAAAAAAAAAAAACCTTGAATCATATTCATTCAGAATTACTTCATTTGCTTACACAGTTCATGTCCATTACAATTACAATTACCACCAAACTTCCCTGATTTACCTGCTAAAAGGAAAAGGTTAGAAACATGTCTCTCTCTCTCTCTCACACACACACACACACACACACACACACACGTTTGTATTTATGTCTTTGTGGGGACTCTCCATTCATTTCTATAAGAACAACAACAATCACAGCAACAATAACCTTAACCCCTACCCAGCCCTAACCTTAACCATAAGTAACCAAACAAAATACAAGACTTTTGGCATTTAAATTTTTTTATTGCAGTCGCAGATTTTTAGAAAATTGAGATTACCCTTGTTGGGACTGAAAAAATGTCCCCACAAGGTATAAAAGGTTTTTATCACATTGCAGGGACAACTGGTCGTAATATACACATAACCCACCCACCCATACACACCCACACCCACATGGACACACAGAACCGTGAAGAACGCGTGCAGGAATGCAGCTCCGATCTCCAGCCCTGGCCGCAAGCCTTCAGACCCAGCAGAAGCACCACAAGCACCATAAGACTCTGATTTAAAACTTACTATTTGTTTCCCGGTGATAAACTGCGGCCCGTAGCCATGAAAATTACCCTCATCCATCTCACACCTCAGCACTGCCTTCGCACTCGCGCAACAAGGCGCCATAAAATGACCCGCTAGTATCTATATCGCATAGCCGCAGATTACGCGGCGAGTAATTAACATCTAAGCTCATACATCCGTTAAAGAGCACGGTGTGGTATTAGGGACGGAAACATACAAGGGCCAGAACAATGACCGATTACGGGGAGAGTGACAAATCACGGCGTTAGGTGAAAGCCGCACCGACGTCTGTCATTACGACATGGAAGGTTCGCCCACGTCGCCTTCACTAGAAGCCATGGGAACTGCATTTGTAACGTAACCACGCATGTCCAGGTTGTAGAGTAGCACTGGAAAGCGACATTATGGCGGCTGCAGTGCTGTTAAGTAGGATGCAGAACCAATTCTTGGGACCATCCAGTGATATATAATCCATACTTATCTGTACGCAAGTTTAACCTCCAGGAATGATTTTGATTGATAGCAAAAGGGAAATGCAGTGGCCTAGGATGACTGGAAGAGCACTATTATACACTATTACAGAGATATATATTGCTATGGGAGGTTTCTGCATTGTGAGAAAGGTACCTTTTGTTTTCATACTGCAAGACCATCTGTATTGGTGTAATAGTGCTCATGCTGTTACACAGTATAAATATTTTAGTGATATTAGGCTGCCTTGTGAACCAAAGGGAAGAATCATTTGTTCTGAGTGTTGTTTCATATTCAGAAGACCACCAAAATATGTCTTGGTTGAGCACTGTGTATTAAGCCCATCCTAAATAGAAAACCACTGTTACAGTGACGATTAAAGCCACAGGTCACTAAAAGAACCCATTTGCAGTTTACTTGAAAATTCACATGTTGCAGAAGCTGTAGGATGTATTCAGTTATTTTGACGGCATCCCAGCAATGGCCATCTTTTCAGGTTGGGCCATCTTCCTCAAAATGTAAAAGGTGACAAAACCTACACACATGCAATGACCAGGTGACACACAGACATACACACACGCAGACATACACACATGCAATGACAAGGTGACACACAGACATACACACACACAGACACACACAGACATACACACATGCGCCCACCCACCCACACACACACACACACACACACACACACACACACACACACACACACACACACACACACACACACAGAGGAAACACTGTCCCTCACCATCTGTCAGTCTGTCTGGTTGATAAACAGTGCCACACCAGCACTGAATCACTGGCCCACTGGCCCAGTGCCCGTCCAGACAAGACACAGATGGGGAGGGAAACCAGCAGGGAAAAAAAAAATAGATGTTCTGCTCAGAGTGACTAAAAATATGCATGCAGTGCTTCTCGCCTAATGGTGGCCCGCAGCTTTGGGCCACAGGTGTCACATGATGCATAAACGCTGAACCAAATTTCCGACAAAGATTAATACTACACTGACTTTAACAAACGTTTTTGTAATTTTAAACTGCCATATAACCAGAACTAAGAGAACACACCAGAATCCTAAGGTCCATTTATTTTAAAGAATCGGTGGAAAAAACATATCTTTCTTTTTTTCAGTGCATAAACATTACTTGAAGACAACAGAGCAAATCATGCAACAGCTTCAATCCCAACAAATAAAATAGAATTACAATATTGTGATATTATTTAATACAACTGACTAAATAGATTTACAGCACTTCCCTCCAGGGATTAAAAACGAATGAATGAATGAATGAATGAATGAATGAATGGGTGGATGGATGGATGTTACGTACTGTACGTACCCATCTACCTCACCTACCATATATGTAAGAGTTATTATTACAATCTACAAATACAATACTGACAAAATAAAATCTTGGGCAAACATAAGTGTTAAGGAGATCTCAGTGCTGCACACGACAAACCTGAACTGTTACACTGTAATTGTGATAATTTATTTTATGCAAATCCCAGCTACCTGACGTGTATTATTATTATTTTGTCTCATTTTTAACTGATTGATAATTCGGTTGCATTTTAAAGAGCAAGCCGTCACCCAGATAGGGTGTGTTGCTTAGCAACAGCCACTAAAGGACATTTCACCTCTGTCACCTTGCAAAAGATCAATGCAACTTTCCTGTGGCTTCATATGCATTCTGTCTTGCTCGCTCGCTCCGCTTTTTTTTCTGGCAAAGTCAGCAGAATTGCACCAGACAACAGCTGAGACAATGGTTCCACAGGAAACGAGCTTAATTCTGGAGTAATTCCAGTCTCACATCTGGCACTTGATCACAGGGTCCCCCTGGTAATTTTCGACCCTGGGGACGTTCAGTACTCGGCTGCACGCTCCCCTCCCAAGCCGTGTTCCGGCTCCCCTGTGGGACAGAGCACCTTTATTAAAAACCATCAGTCTGAAAGAAGGTGCAGGCTTGACAGGCTTTACGGCCACGACTCTGGGTCAGGGGCTGAACAGGCATGGCAATGCTCAGGTAGTTGATGTTTTCTTTTAATTTCCGAGCTCAACAGCAACCCCAACACCTGAACGATGGGGACTCTGATAGGCAGAGGACACCGCAGGTAGACTCTGATTGGCAGAGCGTGCCGTAGGCGGACTCTGATAGGTATATCTGCTACCTTACTCACACATGTGCGGTATGCAGAAACACTGACTGTTATCTAAGCAGATATGGGCCACAGCTTATGCAAATTAGCACTGGTCAGCATCAGCCTGACGAGCGAAGCCACCGTGGCCTCGAGTATTAGCACGGAATATGAAGGCTAACCCGAACCAAACAGGAAAAACGTTATAAGAAAAATTACCAAAAAATAGCTAACAAATACTGGAACACACAACGATAGGCAAAATGAAGATGACTGGATGGATGAAGGACTAAGAGTTATTTAAAAACATGAAAATGTATAAAATTTAAGAATAAAACAAAAATGTGTATTACACATACATAAATCATATATTTACCATACATAACTAAAAAAAACAGCCATATTTGCCATCCTGAGAAGCTGCATAACATGATCCCATAAGGTGCTACTTGTTTTCTAGACATATTTTTTATTATTTTCAATAAACAACGTTCTGGGTGTTTTCACTTACTGTCTTCTTCATGGAATTCATGCGACTATACTCGCATGAATTCTCGCATTATATTGTTCCTCTGACTCGGAAGGCAGCATAGTCCAGGAAAATAGCTAAACAGGCAATGCCGGCAAATATAATTGCCAGTGTTCAGCCGGGGCAGACTGTGTGTGGTTACAGGGAACACAGATACTCAATCTGATGTCCCAGGAGCAAACGGCTTGCTGACCGGAAATCAGCGGCCTCCCCCTGACTCTCCCATGTGCTGCCAGGGAGGACCAGCCACCCCTCTCTCTCCGGCAGTCTGCGATGTCAATAAAATCATCCAACAAAAGAAAACACACGGAATGTTTATACCATACTACAGGCTGTGTGTATATATATTTACAGTTCATGGAATTCCAATTATTGTTCAGACTGTTTTAATTTGCAGAATATGTTTGAAGAAAAATCCAAGTTTGAGTGGTGCACACTGAAATTTCTACAATATTCAAATATGCGTTTTTAGAATTCAAGAGGTTTTATTCATAAGGCTAATTAATTAATAAATGAAAAAAATCACACTGTTCCTTACAGAGACACCTGCAGCTAATTATGAAATTTAAAATTTATTTTTGAATGTAAAGTACTTAAAATTAAAAATTTACTAGTGAAGTTTAAGGTTGGTAAGCTGATGAGGCCAGTTTAACAAACTCCAGGTTGACTCTGCTGCACCACCAGACCACAGCACTAAATGGCCATGTTCAATTTTCACTTAAACCAAATTAGAGCACAGTACTCTCTCATGACCTCCACCACCAGAATATTCCTACTTTTGCTGAGGAATCTCTCGATCCGAGTGGCGACCCGGCAAAATCTACACCATGTTGTAAGAGAATTTGTGATTGTCAAAATAAATGCAAAGGTACAAAATACATCGCAGTACAGTATATATTACTAACCATGCAGATCACCGATAGTGACTGCGTTCATTAAACACCTTCCCAATCGCTATCGGAAGAGCCTGGACCACCTTTGGCTTGATGGAGAAACATGAGAGTCTGAGACAGAGGGCATTACTCAGTCTCCTCTGATCCAGTGGGCACTGACAGCCAGCAGGACGTCCAACCACTCATGTGCATCACCAGGGAGGCACCACACACACACCACTTAAGCACGTGCGGCCAGAAACTGGAGAAGCATGGAGATGCTAGCTAGCTAGCTCATTCCACTGCCTCGTCCTGGCACCATGAAATGCGATTTAATATCTCAGTAAGACATTTTTTTTTAAATGAGGAAAACAATGGAGATCAGGTCAGAACTCTGATGGTTTGTAATTTATTAGAACCCCAGCATGGACTCCACGCACAAACGTATTGACTTTATGTCTTCAGTCAATGAGCTGATGGTATTCATCATCTGAGCTGGCAGATTAAGGTTTTTTTTATCCTAAAATCACAGACATGGACCTCAAGGTCAATTTTAAGCCAATTCACTGCATTCACCAGACTGGATATTGCCTATTTTCTACAAACTTCTACAAAAGAAAACTGGCAAGTTGACCTTGAGGTCCATTCATCTGTGATTTCTTGATAACACAATATTGCTATCATTCCAGCCTTTCAAATGTAAGGATTTAACATTTTACAGACACATTAAGATATAATTCATGGTGAAAGGAAATCGCACTGCGTAGTAGGAATGACCAGGCTGGTTGCTGTGACCAAAAAAATCATGGTCACAATGGTCAGCTAATGTATTATCACAATGTCCCACAATAACATTAGGGCACCCAGTAATTTGGAAGTGATGTGTAAAACGATATTAATCACCTAACACTTCCCCCCCACCCCTTTCCAAACAAACACAATCTACTGAGGAAAGCCATTTTTCTGCTCAGTTAAGCTCACAGACACACACACAGGTGCACAGAACGCTCGAGTGCACAGATGAACACTGGATCATCGTCAGCAATGCAGAGGAGAGAGGCACAAACCATTTTTGAGATGTTCAGAGGAGCGAGTTGTATGTAACACAGAGGTAAGGTCATTATCGCTTTAGGTGTGCCGGAGTCCGTTACGCTGAGTGACACTGTCATTTGAGACCAGGAGAGGGGAGATTCTAGGATTTGACTTTAGGTGGACTAAGCCTACAGAAGAAATAACAGAAGTCACCCCCGCAAAAATTTGCAGAGAAGAGGGGGAATGCCCAAGATAAAGTTTGCTGAGCTGGAGGTACGAAATGCATACTGTATGAAAATCGAGGACAAATCACTAAATGGCTTTAAAAAAAAAAAAAAAAGGGGGGTGGAGACAAAAAGAAAATCATCTAGAACCACACCTATGGACCAGGACACATGTGACCCAGAACACCAGCCCAGATGCCGGCTCTGATAAGTGGATGGCAGGTCTGAACATACAGCTTTTATCTTTTTGGACAAAATTTTAGCCCCAAAAATAAATGCAGACACGAAAACAATATATAACAGATTTGAATCTAGTCCAGTGAATCCCCACTTACAGCGACGATTTTGGGCGTTTTATTCCCAGCTTAATCAAAGTTGATGCGTACACTGCAACAGTTCCTACTTGCAGAGTTAAGGACACTGACTTGTTACCCTTAAGGCTGGTGTGTTAAATCCTAGCAGGGGCTTTACACAGAGCACCCACGAATGGCTCCACCAAAATATGCAGCTGTATAAATACATAAAAAAACCAGTAACTGCTTTAGATGAGTGTCAGCCAAGTAAGGGGATACCAAGAACAATAACCCCCCCCCATGAGGGCCACGGCCAGAATCCCTTTCGAAAAAGGGAAACTCCCACCCACATCTCCAACCCTCCAAGCCCGCACTGCAATGGAAGCACTAAGTAGAAAATTAACTTGACCTATGAGGTCAGTCGGAGGCTGGAATTCTCACAGTTTTCAATTATTTTTTTCTGAGCCAGCTGTACAGTGGCAGCTGCAGTGTACAGTATTTTATTTACATGACATGTATTACTGCACTGTCAATATACGATGCTGTTTCAGCCACAATAAGAAGTAGACACAGTGCTGTTATACTATACATTTTTTTAAAAAATAGTTTGGGGGGAAAAAATTGAACATCGATATTGCTGAATATTTCCTTCTTGAGGAGACCCAGTAAGTAGGAGATGCAGGCGCCAAACCGAAAATGAAAAAATCATGAGGATGAGCCACCATAAACGAGGAATTTAAAATGGGGGCGAAGTGGGGGGGTCTCTGAGCCGTGCTGGCAGAGATAAAGGCGCAGTCCTGCCTCCCAGAACCGAAGCGGGCTAGCTAAGCCAGGACAGACCTCCGGGGCGGAGGGCACTCGACTTCGGATTAGGCGACGGTCTAAGTGTGTGGCCGGAATTAGCAGCCAGTCACACTTGCATTTACACTGCCAGCTCTCCCCCCCCCCCCCCGATAAGGCACATGTAGCCAAGAAAGGAGAAAGCTCATGGCTCAATGCGTGTATGTTACATATGTATCTATTGTATGCTTGGGAAGAAGCATGAACTAATTTACAAGCTAACAGGAACAGGACTGTTCTGCATCAAAATACCCCCATAGGAAATGGCGCAAATGCTGTGCCACAGCTGATAAGAGGACCTCAAACACACTGCAAGCACTGAATATGAAGGTACTGTGGTTTATAACTATGGAGCTATAAAGGTAATTTAATTACAGCAGCATGGCATTAAAGCAAAAAACCCATCCAATTTCAACCCATTTAGTGCTGGTTTATACAGTTTTTATAATATTTAGGTAAATTTATCCTTATTTTTTCCTTTATGTTCATGAAGATTTCGCGCCCATAATTCAAAGTCAGAATGAGTGTTATAACCTGCTGTGCATCAAACTTCGTTTGGCATTAGGTTAATGAAAGACCTGCAGTTCTTTTCAATCAAGTTTAGGGGCTAAACTAGTTGCCCCCATCAGTGAAACACCCCATGGACTTCTTCTCAAGGTGCCCCTGTACTCTGCAACCCCTAAACTGTCATTTCTAAGGATATAGTATGTCACAGACTGATCTAGGGAAAGTTTTCATCGAAGACCTACATGGGCTAATGAAAATGACCAGATAGAATGCCTATGACTTCATTAATATGGTAATTCATTCATATATATCTTGAAAGAGCTTGACATTAAAGCCTATCCTCAATGAGGCTAATTTCATCACACCAGGATTAAAAACAAACATTTAAATATAAGGCAACTGTGTCCTTCCCCAACTGTCAGTCTCTTCATCCTACTACCTCGTTGTAAAACCAAATTAATTAGAGGAACTACTCTAACACGTATGGCACCAGGCTACGAAAACATTTGCACATTCATGTCACAAGCCAATCACAAAGCTTCACAATGCATTTCAGTATTGCACCCTTGAACCTTGAAACGTTCAACCTATTTAAAGAGTGGAAGACACAGATGCTTGTTTAATGCATATCTTACACGATACCTGATTACATAAGTGGAGTCTGAATTCAGTATAGCTTTAAGACATGGCCACCCAGACATCAGCCATATTCATATAAAATTATATATTTAAAAAAAAAAAAATAAAGAAATTGAAAAGCCATATTATAGTTGACAGGCTAACTAAATGGATAAATTGAAATACAAGGATTTAATAGTTGTCAGTCATGATGTGACAAGTTCAAGTACGAGTTTTTTTGACTTCCTTATCTTAGACCATGTATAATTGCTTTCAGAGTGGGAGGCAAACAGCACACCTTACTCACTTAATAAATATAGTAGCTGACCGACTGAGGAGAAACACACCCAAAAATGTTACCCGTGCATGCAAATAGAGCTGAATGAATGAATGAATGTTATATTTATATAGAACTTTTCAAAACATCCACAGAGCTTTACAGAACCAATGGGGCGCCAGTTGAACCACCACCACTGTGTAGCACCCAGTTGGATGATGCCATGGTAGCCATTCTACACCAGTATGCTCACCACAACGTAGCTGAGGTGGTGAAGGGCCAGGATGATCAGGAGGCCAGATCTGAAATTGCTAATTGTGTTTGGGGTCTGTGGCTGCAGAATGAAGGACTGCCCTTCATTTCGACTGGGACCATACATACACCCACCTACCTGCCTATCCCTTCCACAAGAAGCACTCCGAATTGGCTGACCACTTAAAGGGCTTTGCTCAAAACTAAAAAAAAATCACTCGGGCTTTAAGACATCAAATTAAAAAAAAAAAAAAAAGCAAACCGATTACAAAAAAAAAAGAAAATTAAATGTAATTGTGTTCCACCTAAGGAGTCTGAGCTGCAGACCACGTTTCAGTTTAATGTCCTTTTGTCACACATGCATATTCCAAAAGAGAGGAGAGGCGAGAATTACCCTCTTCAACTCTAAGACAGTGCTCCTTTAAAAGCATTAGGCCATCCATGCATGCAGTGATGAGAGCTTATTTTTACTGGTTATGGGACCAACATACATGCCACGAATGTTATAAGTGTAAAACTGAAGAGTGAAAACCGGGGTTTCCCCACATTCCCTCCAAATCCGTGCCGCAGATGCTGAATGGATCTGTGTGCAGACGCACTGATGAATACCTGTATGTATTCCTGCAGTTTCTCATCAGCAGCCTGTGCTGTCATCCCTTGTGCGCTGTAAACCCTCCGCTCTGCACATTAAATCCATCTAAGAGGAAAAGACCATGTCCATTGATATATAGAGACCCCCCCCCACCCCCTTTATGTGACACCGACCATTTCCTTCCATCTCCCTTCCTTTCTGCATTTATGTTTCATACAAGATGAGTCTAAAAAGGGATGCAGAGATTTTGCTTCATTACTATTTTATGATTAATTTCTCAAATATCGAACCACACGAGCAGAATGAGCAATTAGCGACAAACGAATGCAGCCGCTAGAGACATAGCATGTCTCTGGTGCTGTCGTGGATTCCAGCTCCGCTGTCAATAAACCCCCC
>JAODJU010000025.1:10325904-10338063 GCA_026776725.1 Gnathonemus echidnorhynchus
TTCAGGACTCGAGGGCTCATCGGAAGTCATACCTATGACTGGCCCATCATTCTCGAAGGAGCACTGCTCCAGACAATTCCTTCTGCCGCACATCTCTGGGAAAAGCTGCTTCTGCATGCTGAGTATGCTCTCTCCACCATCGTCTACACGCCAATGATGCATTTAGAAGCAAGGGTCCCAGTGGTGTCATTAAAAACCGCAATAAACCATACAACGGTTACATTTCTGAGCCATACTATTCTCAGGGGGGAAAACAGCATCAAACTCGCACTGCACCAAATTAAATCACATGCTGCTTGCACCGGCTGCCCCGATACACAGCAAAGTCCATTTGGTTCTTTTTCCACATTGATAATAACATGCTGAAGAACAGAAAGCACATGAATCAACGGTGAGGCTCGTCTGACACACGTAATGGCTGCTGGTCTTCATGGCTTGGGAATAGGCACATCTCCTAGGCATCCCATAACAGCAAAAATTGTCATTACATCTAAAGCTCTCAGAAATGCCAAGTTAAGTCTTCATAAGGTCTCCGTTTCACAGACTATATAATTCAAGTCCTCCTCTATGGCGAAATAATACTTTATATACTATATACAATTTGCATAACACTGTTAATTGGTCATGACTGGAGAAAACATGGCATAATAATAATTATTGCTGCTTATTATCATCGTCGTCATCATCATCATCATCAGATATAAGAATGAAAATTTTCTCCCAATGACAAGTAACTAAACATGAAATTTAATTAAATACAATTTCATTGTAGTCACTCAATGTCCCAGTCATCCAAAGGCCATTAAACAAAGATTTGAATATACATTTAGTAACCATTTTTGTCCTTTACTGCACAGACCAAAGATTTTGCCAGCTGATCAAATGCACTGTGCAGCAGTTATTCACAAGTACACAGTGCCTTTGGTGTATCTGCGATTCCATTTTAAGACATTTGCATTAATATTTCCTTTGCCCATACTCCTGCATTCCCCCCTGTGCTGTCATTAATGTAGTACATTCACATTCACTGCTAACAGCCTCCAAGGTCACAGCTTCAGTTGTTCCTCTCCTGCTTCCCGCTTCCTGTGTAATCACCATGGAAACAAATGACTGTACATCACTGCTGAAAAGTCTCTGTTATTGTACTTTCAGCTATGCTGACGTTCTCTCACAATTAATACATAGGACACTTTATTTTAATTGTACTTTTTAGAGGCACCACATGCCATAGGATTTATAGGAAACATTTTCATGTTATAAATGCCAAATAGTGACAAATATTAGACTGACATAATTCACCAGGTTATTCAGTAAAAAGAAAAAACAATAGTGTAATGTCGTTTATATGTAATTCATTTCAATTCAATATCATTTGTGTTTCAGAATTACCATTAATCAATAAAAAAAAAAATATATTATTCTAACCTCCTCCATTCGAGAATGAGTACCTCCTCTACAACCACTGAACTGATTTTTCTGTCTAAATATTCTAGTGTAAAATGACATTGAACAAATCAAGGTGTTTGTATTGCTTAAAGGAAAATTCCATTAAAACTCAAAAACTTACCTCTCATGTGGAAGGAATGTACACCACAAGAATGATTATATAGTTTTAAATGTAATAATATGACCGTTTTCACATTTCGTTTCCTGGCATGTGAGTCATGACCAGCGGTTGGCAGTTTCAAGCAATTTCCAGTATGAATTTCTCATTTAATCTGCACTTTGCCTCTTCATAGCATCAGCAATTCATAATAAACAGCTTTTAGAATTTCAAAGCGGCAGTAAGGATGCTCTTTGTTAATAGAAAAATCCCAAAATCGAATCTTTGCTTTGGAAAAATAAGTATGCATATATGAACAGGATATGGATACTGCAACCCGAGAATGACTAAATGCACAAAGCATAAACTCTGTTCTTTACAAGCTTACAATATAAACCAAATCAGCATATGCATGTGGATATTAGAAAATTATTTTTTTAAAGAGGGCCTGTTTTTAAGGTTATGACACTTTCACTGAATTATCACAATAGAAAATCTTTCCATACTTTTTAAAATGTTTTTCTAAATGCACTCATTCATCGCTAATACAGGCTTTTATCATTCTTTCTTGTTTGCTTTAGATCACTGGTTCTCTCATGCAATTTGGTTCCATCCAACATTTAAATGTAGGCTCATCTGCTCAAAAAGCATTTACTCTTTGCCATGGACCATCAAAAACTGAGCTAAGAGCAGCCAAGACTAAACCTCCAATTTGTTCCGCTGCTGCAGGGTCCTCGTTACAATTGGCTAATTCCTCGGGCTCGACCTGGGCTGTACATCTAGCCCGTGCCCAGGGGACGGCACCTTAGAGGACTGGATGACTCAGAGGCCCCGACGGCTTAAAGCTTTTGGTGTAAAATTTAATACTCAGGGACTAATACCCAAGTGGTGTGACAATCTTGTCGAAAACCTTTCGGTTTCTATTTTCAAGCTTTTATTTATTTAAAAACAAAACAAAAAAAAACTTTAGTTTCTTTGTAGTTGCAAGGTTTATATTCCAAACTGATTCAAGATAAAAAATTAAGCTAAAACGTCAACAGTATTTTTGACAAGCTTCTGACAAATTTGTAATTTTTTTAATTTACATTTACTTATTAACATATGTCATCAGCTTTAACTGTTTATTTTTTTTAATACGGAGAATTCTTATTCATTAAATTGTTGTACAATTAGAGAAGCACTGATACAATATTCGAGATCGGTATGGGCTTCAATATTTGTATTTAGTAAAAACTGAATATGAAATATTAAATATTAATATATTAAAGCAAAAATAGCTCTTGTATGAGAATCTGTATCGGTATCGGCAGTTGTGTATCGGAATTGGATCAGAACTGAAAAAATGTGGATCAGCCCATCCCTGTACAATGAAAAAATGTGCCTTGTTCCTCTCAGATCATCAAAAATATGTCAGCAATATAAGATTATTGATACCATAAAGACAAGCCTCAATAACCTTTATAAATACCTTTTTCTTTTTTTTTTTAATAACTGTTTTACTGCTTAACGTCAAAATCGGCATGACACTGTATTCAGCCCAGCTTATCAGATTCTTTGAATCAGATGCCAGGATAAAGCATTACTGTAAGGAAAAGGAATACTCAAGAGATACAGTATGATCTAACAATGGTTTAATGGGAAGAAAAAACACCGGCATACAGCCTCTCTTATATGAAAGCAAAATCGTGCTTTTGGCTGTAGACAGAATCCCGGAAAGTGAATCAGAAAACAACAAATGTTCCATTGCCGTGGCAATACGACAGAAGAGCAGAGAGATATGGGACACTCAGGATGACAAATTGTTTGATGCCACATTAAACTGCAGATGTGCATGGATTTTTCAAGAGTGTGTTGGGAGCAGGCACCCTACAGGCTCAGTGGTGCCGGGCCTACAGTCTAAAAGGTTTTTGTTGATTCTGAAGGATGTTTCTAATCTTCTAATCCATCTACCTGTCTCACTTTGGTCCTTCTGATGACATTACTGTCTTTTGTCAAACAGTTCACACAGTGCATTTCCCATGCGTTATAACAGTGAACAATCCAATAGTGTCTCAGAGTCATTGGGCCGAAAAGCACCAAAAACCCATTTTAAAGTAGCTACCCCAGACCACACAGTACAGCTCTTCCTCATCTACTCAGACTAGTGTTAGACTGTTAAATTCCACCCCAGAAATGAAACATGTGGCCAAAGTGTTAACAACTCCCAATGCGGCACCTTGGGGGTCCAGTTCAGACACAGCTGGTTCCACAGTCCCGCCGACCCCCTTTATTTCTAAACCAATGATTAAGGTTCGGTTCTCAGAACTCTCGCCTACTTGATTCATAATAATTATTGTGTATCTCATCATATCAAGGAAAACTATTTTCATAACACAGATTAGAAGACTTTTTAAAACTTATTTAGCAGACGCTTTTATCCAATACATTTCTTTTTTTAAAAGACAGGATCAGACAGTGCCCAGAATTGGGGGTTAAGGGCCTTGCTCAAGGGCCCAATGTTGAAATCACTCTGCCTACCCTGGGATTTGAACCGGCGACCTCATGATTACAGTCCGCTACAACAGACTAGGCCATGGAGTATACCTGGAAAAAATTTCTGCTCTTACCACGAGAGAACCTGGATGAAGGGATGTCAGGGAGCTGTCAGTTCACCAGAGATGCATTATATGGTGATTATAGATAAGGTTGAGTTAATTTAAGTTGAGGGTTTCTACCTACTGGTGAGGGGAAGCTGGGGCTGCAGGTGGCCTCTGGGGGGGGCCTCCAGGGGGCCTGCAGTAACGCTAGTGGGACACGGCGGGGGGGTTTGCATAACCACGCACGCTCTCAGCAGGAAAGCTATAAAAATCTCACAGGGAAAAATCAACACTCACGGGAGCGCCTAAGGTACAAAATTGGTCTGATACAGAAGAGAGAAGTAAGGAAAGTGCACAGAAAGACTCTGGCAAGCATTCCCCAGACTCCTGGCCCAGATATATTAAGAGAATCATATTAAGGGTTTCGCAAACTGAGGTTGATGATCCTTCATGCATTCCACAATCTGACCACAAGGGGTGAGAAGGCCAAGAGAAGGAAAATTCATAAGTTCACATGACTGACTTGTTGCAGATAATTTGGGAACTTAAAGTAGAAGCTTAAGTCCCACACTGGTCTCCACTTACTGATATGCTCTAAGGTACTTTGTCAAGTATAATTTCTTAGCCCAAAAGTCACAAACTAAACTACAAACAAATCATGCTAGTGTGGTAGGATTTACTGTATAGCCCTGATGCTGTTTTCATAAATAAGGGCTTATTCTAGGAGTGAAACAGTTTCAGTCTGAAAAGACATTTAAACTGGCTGGCTTTGCCTCGTCTTGCTGTCAGGTTTCCAGTTAGGACAGTTGGATACGATTAAATTGTCCTGCACTAATTTTTACCATAGTGAGGAAAGATATCCGGATATACTCTGCACAAACCTTAGACATCATAAACGGATGACAGAGCACAGATTCAAGTTGCAATGCATACTGTAAGGTTCCGCTAAAAAGCATTTAGTGTCAGCTGTCACAGGTCATCTTACAAATACAGCATCATCAAACCACGGATCATCAACATGTGTGTGTTCACTAGAATAATATTAATGTTGATCAATACATTATTGACAATGGTAATACTGCATAAATAAAAAATAAACATACTGCTGTAATATGAATAAAGCTTTTAATGAATGAAAGGTATCGCTGACACTGAGGTACTGAATCAGAAAAATTGGTTTTCTAATCAGGATATTTAAAAGTCCATAAAAAATATGGTTTCGTGTTTCCTGCACAGCACGACTCAGTTTTATTTCCCTCTAAAACACATTTTTTTAAAAAAAACCCTTGTGATTTCATTTCCGCAGCACCTGCATTTCTCATTTATATCCCATGAAGGTTCCAGACGTCTGCAAAGTCACTCTGCAAACAATTCAAGCGCGCAGCAAATTTCAGCCTTTCTGGTTATTTATTGATTCCATAAATAAGAGCTGATTCCGGAATTGTACTGAGAACAATTGAACATAGACTGTAAATAGAATTATATTTAAGGGCTACTGAAAGAAATGAAACATGGGAGACTGGAAAGTAACACAAATCTGTCCTTGTATGAGCGCCGTGTGTATATTTGTGTAAATAGCCAGACACTATTCACAGGCCTGCGTATCTTTCTGGAGGTTTACCATATGCTAACATTTTATTGATGCAAAGTTGCAATAATTTAGTTTGTGCAATTAGTAAATTTGTTGTCGAGTGAGATTATACATATTTCATATAGTCAAAATTTGCCATAATGCGTAATGTGTGTGGACAAGTTCATAAATTACAAATTTCAAACTGGAGGTATTGCAGTGTGTATTGCCTTAATATAATTTTTTTTCGTCCTATAATCAGATATTTATTGACAGGAAAGAATATGCAGGGAACAAATCATGTATGTCCTGCCATAAAAAGGTACAGAAAAACAGAGGACCATAATGCTGATCATAACTGCACTTATTTTTATATTTAACACTTGAAAACAAATTTTCTTCCACATTTATCGGTGATATTAGTATTCATAAACTAAGTTCCATATTTACCGCAATTAAAATGATTTCTGTCACTTTTTCTGTGTATTCTCCACCATTATCATGGAAATGATCTGTACGACAGATGAAGTGTGTTCCCTGACTCTCCTCAGAGAACATTTTTGTGTTCCCACACACATGCTGTTACAGTGGCTGTGTTACATTGAGTTATACGCCCCTGTACCTTCTTGTAAATCGATACGGCATTGACAGATAAACAAGGAGAAAGAAAACAAAACTGTAAAATAAATAAAGGCTTCCTCAAGCATACAAACATGTCAATGCAACATTGCGGGCCTACACCATCTCTCCATGAATGTACAATACAGTATTATTATTATTATTATTATTATACTTTTCTCCTGTTCCATAAGTCTAGCCCAAATACAAGAAACACACGTATGCATTTCACCCCAACACAAGATGTCCAGCCCACTTCATATGGCCACGCCCCTTTCATCTGGCCACACCCACTACATCTGGCCACACCCACTACATCTGGCCACACCCACTACATCTGGCCACACCCTTTTCTTGGAATGGAATTGAAAGACTCGTGCATTGAAGTACTGAAGGTAGCAAACCAGCTCCTCCTCTGGTCTACCGAATAAAGGGTCCCTATTTAAGTTCTCCTCAAACCAGCTCCTCCTCTGGCCTACCGAATAAAGGGTCCCTATTTAAGTTCTCCTCAAACCAGCTCCTCCTCTGGCCTACTGAATAAAGGGTCCCTATTTAAGTTCTCCTCTCCGGTAAACTTTCACTCACCATGTGTCGATTCCCGACGACAAAAACCATTCGGAGGCACAGACTGGTGACACGCACAATTAAGAGAAGCCACAATTGGCACCCGGGGGGTTAGCAGAGACAGTGGAACAAATGTGTGCAGGAGGCAATAAGCACCTGTCTGCGTGATGGCAAATTTACCTCCCACCACGGGTCAGCGCCGGCCTCCCGCCTGGCCCAGACAGATACTGGACCGTGTCTGCTGCCACATATCTATTAAATGTTTTCATAACACACAGTCAGAGCCGATTAGGCCTCCGAAATCCTGGCCAGAATAGGTGTGACTATAGTTTATAAGCTGTTGCTGAAGTCTTGGCCTCATGGCCCTCCTGAGCCACCTTTGTGTACAGATTTTAATGTGCAAAAAAAGAATAAAACAATTAATATATAACGATAAACCGTACAATATGTGTAACAGCGGGTGAAAAAACATCTGGATGGTTTCCAGTGAATTAAGAAAAATGATTAATTTAATCAGTTAAGCTGGATATTAATTATATAGTTAATTATGTAATTGAATCACTGGGGCTCCTGTAACTTACCAACGATTGCTTGGGGTTTAACAACTTGATTGTAGTTTACGTTAGAACCCGTGGGGGCCTCAGTCCCTCGGCATGCTAGTCCCTCTGGCTCACTGGGCCTGGTTCCGATCACATTTAATTCAAGAGGTGCTCTGAAAACTATATATAGTAACACTAACGTATAGTAAAGAGCAATGAAATACTGCTGATACCTGTAAGGAAGACAAAAGAGGGCTAAAGTATTAAGATATAAAGGAATTAAACAATCTCCATTAACTGAAAGAAAAAAAAATAAAGCTGTAATCTCCTAAAGTCAAATTTCCCTCTAACCCATCCTGCTTACTGTACCCTTCATGGTCGCGGACAGTGTTTGCAAACCCGGAACTCTGGGGCCCACAGACGGTTCACATTTCTGCTCCCTCCCAGCCCAGTGCATCTGTACCAGGTATTACGTGTTCTTAACGGGCTGGGAGCTGGGAGGGAGCAAAGAACGTGTACCATCAAGGGGCCCCGAGTTGGGAAACACTGTCCGTATACCATGGAGGGTACGGTAAGCAGGACGGGTTAGGGGGAAATTAGACTTCCTGAGGTTAGGGGGTCATTAGTTCATGGCACAAATGCCTGGGGGGAGGAAAGAAGAGCAGCGAACAGAGCTGACAGGGCAGAGAGCTCTGCGGAAAACTGCACTCACACCTGCAGACAAACTGACGTCTGTGCTGTCAAAACAGACAAAAAAAAAAGTGCTTGTCAATGTGAAGAACATGAGTATTACGCAAGAGGCAGTAAACAAATGAATTACATCAATGAGACTGGCTGACATTCATGTTCGCACGCTTCAAAAAACAGGCAACTGAAGAACAGCTGTCTAATGCGGGAGAAAGTATCGGCATGCTTATAAGAGCCAGGTCTCTTTCTATCCAATCACTAAATAAATCACCTGACCAATGAGGGACACAGTGATTCAGAGCAAGGTAGGCAGCATTAAGCCAAGACATAGGCAACAGTGTAAGAAAATGACCTAACTTTGGTCTGTTGTGGGGGGGGGGGGTGTTTAAACTAATGATGTACACAGAGATAGGGTCAACTGGAACCTAAAAACCATGGAGCTGTGAGGCAGCAGTAATAATCAGCATATACACGATTTCACAGTGAGCTGCAACAGAAGGCTGCTTATTGTCTTTTCACACCTCCTGCACCTTTGGTTTTAGAAGCTTTCGTGTAAATGTTTTAGAATGTGTGAGAGTCGAGCCAAACCCAGTGTTTTTTTTTTTTTTGGGGGGGGGGGATTTTGGGGGGGTTCCAGGCCGACATGTTTGCCACACGAATTGATACATAGGAGCTGCTCTCTGTTAACAGATTGCAGTCAATTCCAAGGCAGAAAAACTGAGAGAAAAACAATTAATTTCACCGTCACAGCTGTAGTAATTTTTCCATGTAAATGTTCCTCCTGCTCAAATAAACTTTCAATAAGAAATACATTATAATTTAAAAAAAAAAAAAAAACACAACAACAACAAAAAAGGGGAAGCTTTGGTGGGGGGAGAGAATTCCATTTTGTCGAAAGATTTCTGTGTAACCCCTTGTGATGTCAGCTAATTAAAGCTGACTCAAATCTGTCCATTAAAATGTGCTAGACTGACAGCAGAGCCATCATTAAGATAATTAAGACATAAGCAATGGCATTTCTCTCCAATGCTGCCACACTGTCCAAATGTAGGACTCAATTAAGGCACCTCCAAACAAGCATTGCTAACGGTACACAAGCTAATTAACCCCTCGACACTTCCTCACATGCTATAGCCATAATCGTGTACACATCAGGACAACAACTTCAGTCACTATAGCAAAGGGGGAAGAGAAATGCATTTGATACAAATGTTTGTGAAGCACCTGGCAAAGACCAGGCAGGGTTAAAGGTCAAATAAAATCAACAGTATGAAATTAAATCAGCTGAAATGAAGGTAATGTAAAATGATACCTGACGAATATCTCAGTGATATGATTAATCAAAATCATACCCAATGGTTTTTAAGTTCAGCATGCAACAGAATGTAAAACAGCAAAGTAATCATTATCTTTCATTTTAAGACAACTGACGTTTGATTATATTTATTATATGTATTTACTTATATGAATTATGTACTTTAAAAAAAAAAAAACAGATTAAATTTTAGAAGGTGCTGAGGAAGACTTGCAGAGAGTCATGGAGAGTTTCTTCTTTAAAGTACAATGGGTATCACCCAATATAAATTTTAACGGAGGGAAAAAGCAGGGAAAAATTCACAAAATGGTCTCCATGGTAACGGGAGAGCAGATGGGGTGGGTGTGGTGGAGATGCTATAGCTCGACAACGTTGTGGTGAATGCAGACAAACAAGCTAGGAGGCAAACCTGGTGACCACCACATGAATCAGTCGCTATCTAACACGCATGCCTGGAAGTGAACTTCGGGATTCAGAACACCACTGCTGAACACTTTATTCTTCTTACAACAAATGCCGGCACACACAATTTAACATTTACTGCAGTTCATGATCCATCATAGTGTGATGCAAAGCAATTTTCATCTTTATGGGTAAAAAAGGCAGTTATCCTGAATGCCTACTTTACAGTACCAATAAATCCGCATTACTGAGACATCTATACCACCAGGTCAGTTTTGGTGCACGGCTAAATTTGCTTTAATCCAGGAAGCTACAAACTGCACAGTAAGTCCATCCATCCATCAGTCTGGACCTGAAGCCTGTCCTGGGCAGCAGAGACCAAAAGGCTGAGGTACCCAGGACAGGACGCCAGTCCATTGTAGGTGGTCACATACACAATCATACTCTATGGGCAATTCAGACGCACCATTTAGTCTAATTGTCTGACCTGTGTGACCTGGAGGAGACCTGTGTAACGCAGGGACACCGCGGACTGGAGGAGACCTGTGTAACGCAGGGACACCGCGGACTGGAGGAGACCTGTGTAACGCAGGGACAGCATGCAAACTCCACATGACCAGCAGTTGTGAGACTCAAGATACCAAACCTTGACAGTGTGAGGCAATATTGCTACTCTCTAAGCTAGTGCTGCCCCAACCCAGTCTTCAGGGACTCCCAGACACATTTTCGCTCCCTTCCAGCTCCCTGCACACCTGTATCAGGTATTCAGTGTGATGTAGGGGCTGGGAGCTGGGAGAGAGCAAATCGGCAGACTGCCTGCGGGTCCCTGAGGACCAGGATGGGAAGCGCTGCTCTAAGCCACCGTGCCGCGTTGTGTAGTAATGATTCAACTAGAATTTTAACAGAAATATGCTGAGCATTGCTGAATATTCATAATCAGGTTTAAAATCTTATTATTGTGAATGCACAAAACAAAACGTACATGTTAAAAATCAAAACTAAGCAACAATCTTAGATACCAAATTCCTCTTGCAACATGTAATTATATAAATGGTCGGTAATCTGAGTTTGCAGGATCGCATTGCGGGAACTAGGATGGCAATTTCAACATTTCCTTGCAGTTATTCTGGTTCATATTAGTAGTTCCTTTCCTCTTTTACACATTTAATTGGTTTTAAACAGCACAATATTGTAATAAGAATTGCTAGTTTAATTATATGAAAACATAAAATGACCCTGTGCTTGAGGTTGGTGCCGTACAATAGCATGTGAGTTCAGGCGTCAGTGGGCATGTTTCATGGGGTGGGGGTTGACTTCATACTTCATGATAAATCACAAGGCACATGCCAAGTAAATGGATCTGCCCCATAAATGACTTCCCCCCATCCTGAGACATCGACATAAATTATACAACATGCTGTACATTTATTATTACCGATTATTCAATATGTATAAAAATAAAATGAACATTCTAATTGTGAACTAAGTAAACTGCTGAAGATAAGAATTCTTCCATCCATCCTCCAGATGCTTATCCTGGTTAGAGTCACATGGGTTCTTCAGCCAATCACAGACAGCACAAAGCAAAGGGCAAACCAGCCAGTGCATAATCATATACGATGGGCAATGCGGGGATGCAAACCCACGCCGTGCAGGGAGGGGACGTGCAGAACAGAGGTGGGATTAAAAAACCAGACTGACGATGCAAGGTAACTGTGCTGCACACACTGCCACAAAAGAGGGATTAAAAAAACACACATTAAGACCATTTCTTGATGTTTCTATTCATAATTTAGTTTTTTAAAATTCCATCACTAGACATTTATGCTATTTTTTCAATCATTTAATAGCATGTCTAATTTTACTTTGATTTAATGAATAAGTAAAAATCTGCATGAGAAGTGCACTTTTCCTGGATTCCATATGTAAAGGTCTATGGGTGACAAGCATGCATTATATGATTTAAACGCACAGCTGTGGAGGCAAAGAGCCACCCAATGCACAGCGGAGTGCTTTGAAAAACGTATAATGGGTGGACTGGTGCACATTTACCCACTTACAGCTCACCTATTACGCATATAGCTTACGCATTTCTACTTTAATATACATTCTACGTTAATATACATGTTTACAAGCCAAAGACATGTTTATTAGTAGAACTATGATTTAAAAAAAAAAAAAAAAAATCTACTTTTATTTTCCGTTAATTTTTTATCATGTTCTCCATCTGGAATTTTAATTAATGGTAGATAGAATTAAAGATTATAATCAGTGTTGGGCATTTCAGGTCCAGAAGCTACAAATACAGACCAAGATTTTGTTTCAACCAACCAGTTGAGAGATCG
>JAODJU010000025.1:10338163-10360397 GCA_026776725.1 Gnathonemus echidnorhynchus
TATTAGGCATGAGGTTCCTAACCTTTTTTACATGTGAGCTTCTTCTATAAAGGAAATACTCTGATGGGCTACCGAATCATGGCTGGGGTGGGGGGGGGGGGGGCTTTGGGATATTTTGCTGAACTTAGTGGCCCCCCTATACTTTGCTGATAGCGATCGTTAGCTTTCTTCACAGCCGTAACGGCTCTTTGGCTAACTGCAGCTTCCTGTCTCTGTTTGCTAACCCCCTTTCACTTCCTGTCTTTCCCTCCCCCTTTTCAGTTGCTCCCGCAGAGGTGTACGTGGCTGTATGTGATGAACAGCGTCCTCATGTCCGTCTCAGGTAGGTCCCGCCTCCCTGGGGGGGTCGACACGTCCCTGGAGGGCGGGGTTAACCCGGCTGTCTCCCCATGTGACCTTAGGGAAGTCCTCCCAGCTCTACTCCCACAGCCTGACCGTGCTGTTTGAGAACCGAACCAATCAGCAGAAGCGGCAGGGTCACCTGTCCATCAGCACCAATCGGCTGTCGCAGAGGATTCACGCCAGGTGGGGGCGCCGTCTCCCGCACTCGTCTGTCCACCTCCCTGTCTGCGTGTTATGCTTTGTTATAAATAGTCATGATTACTTCTGATAGTCTTGCCTGGCCTCAGATGCATTACAAAGGCCAGGTGGCTAGGGGGCGCCACAGTGCTGTTGTGGAGTGCAGCTGGGTGATTAGGTTTGAGGAGAGCCCAGCTGTCTCCCATCAGGCGCGGCCGTGCCCTCGTCACCTCCGTCTTCCTGTGTTTTCGGAGCGTGTACACTGACCCGTGACCTGCTCTTGTCATCCATTTCCTCTCCATTAGAGCAGATACGTGGGATGTGGCCGTCTTCCCCCTGGTGGGGGGGGGGGAGATAGCCTACCCCCCTGGCATGCGAGAGACAGCCTGAGCCTTTTAAACAAGTGTATCTCAGTGGTCATACAAACAAATCAAACTGTATTATAAATAGTGCTGCTTAGCGGTTAGTGTGGAAAGGGTATTTACAATGTTCATCCTTAGTGCTGGCTGCGCAGACAGTACCCAGAATGCTGTGCGCTTGTGAAGGCGATAACACAGAGCGTTATGATGATGCAGGTTTCCGGCCTGGATCTGTGGGAAGCGCCAGCTCCGGTACCGTGGGTTAGATTCCCCTCTTCCTGTGTGGCTTTTGCATGTTCTCGCTCTGTTTGTTTGGCTTTCCTAAGCGCACTCTAGTGTCTCCCCATACGGATTGATTATGTGTACAGGAATGTGCCCTGTGATTGGGTGACTTCCAGTCCCGGATGTTCCCTGATTGGTGCCCTGTGCTTCCTGAGGGAGGGACTAAGTTCACTGTGATGCTGTATTGGATGAGCAGTACATTCCTGGCAGTAGATGGATGGTATGTAGATTCTGTTAATCTTACGCTGACAGGAAGTTCACCGTCTCCGTGAAGATCCCGGACACCAAAGGCTGTCGGAGGTGCAGCGTGGGTGAGCTCTCTGCGTCTGGTGCCTGGGTTCCTGGGGTGTGGTTTGTTTATAGCTGGGCCCCCCCTAAACGCCGGCGGGCGGTGTCTCCCTGTGCCAGTGCGTAACCCCTACACGGAGAGCACCTTCCTGTGTGGGGCGCTGCCCTCTGGCCTGGTCCTGCTGCTGTGGTATGAACCTCTGCAGAAGTTCATGCAGCTGAAGGTGAGTCCGTGCGTTTCACGCCCGTCTGCCAGTCATCGCCCTCCCTGCATCTCGCTTTGCTCACGGCGATAGTGAGATCCCGAAAATAGAGATACTCAGGCGTACAGGATGAAGCTGAGGGCTGCTCGGCTGTGGGCATAATAACAAAGACATAATTATCCAGTGGTTTATGCAGGGGCGGGGCCACAGAGGCCCCAGCCAAAATCTGATTGGCACACTGAGTGCCAATCCCCGTCACTCACCCACTCAAAACACGTCATTGGCTAATAATGAGGTTGGCCCCTGTGCATGAATAACGGCCCCTCTTATGATGAGCATCTTAAAAAGTCATAGAATTTGCTGTAATTATCAAATGAAAAAATGAAACCACATCCTTTGTGCTATATAGTGTGTAATTATCAGTTAGGGATTAAGGTCACTATATGGACCGACGACTCCTCTCTTTCTCCGTCTCTCTCTTTCCCTCCCTCTCTCTCTCTCTCTCTCTCTCTCTCTCTCTCTCTCTCTCCATCCCAGCACCTTGCCGTATCTCTCCCAGAGTCCCTCCCCATCTTCGAGCTCCTGGTGGTGGAGACAGATGAGCTCCCCTGGCTGTGTGTGGGCCTGAAGGAACATTCTGGAAGCGGCGAGGAGCCGCTGCAGTTTGACATCGTGCACCTGAACAGAGACCCCGGCGTCCAGCTGGGTAATGCAGACACCCGCCAGAGGGGGGCAGAGGCGGGGGGTGGGCAGCTGGGTGGGGGAGATACTTCAGTCACCTGCATGTCTCAACAGACAGCGTCCCCCTGAAGGCAGCTCAGGTGACACAGCTGGACAGGGACTCGGTCCTCATCGCGCTGGAAAGTGAGTGTCACACGCCAGACGTGGAGGGCACTTTTTTGGGGGGCCATTGGGGGTTAGGGGCCTTGCTCAGTCGCCCAGTGCTGAGATCACTCTGACAGCCTGGGATTTGAACCAGTGACCTTCTGATCACGGGGCTGAGCCACACACCCGCTGGGCTGGCAGCTAGTGATCATTCCCTCCGCTGCCAATTTAACTGTAGAAATAATGTCGTTTTTTTGCGGCAAAAAAAAAACAGCAGCACCGGCAGTGACCCAGCCGGGTGACTCCTGGGGCAGCTGGACGGCCCTCGTCCGAGTGACCGGACTGGGCTGAAAACGGAGGGAAGAGGGATAGCAAACTGCCCCCCCCCACCTAGCGGAATTCAGAATCTTTTTAAGGATACCTCATTAACCTGATTGCGAGACTCAGGGTGGGGCAGGGGGGCCACGTCCCTAACCTGTCCTCTCGTCCTCCGCAGAGACGGTGCGCATTGTTAACCTGCGGGGGAATCCGAGCACGGAGTTCACCTCGGAGCTGACGTTTCAGTTCTCCATCGACACCCTGGGTAAGGGGCCGTGAGGGTGGGGGGGGGCGCCGTCTGTGTCCAGAAGGCCGCCAGCCGGACCTTTCAGGACAGCTGCATGTAAACAGTCACACCCCCGTCAGCCGGAACAGCGTGAATCTCCGCTCATGATTAATGCATCCACGCTGATCATTTTATGTTTATAAAATCTTTCCTGATGTTTATATCCGGTTTAGGGCGGTTTAAAGAGCAGGCTCTATTTATGCTGAAATCCCCAAGCGTGTCCGTAACGCAGCGTAACAAAACTTGCCGGAATAAACAAACTAAATCGGGAGGACCGTAGGTTGCTTTCCAAATATTTCTGCTTCAGAAAATGGAGTATGTGGCGTCGGGGGGGGATCTGCAGTCAGAGCGTGACCGGGGTTTGGCCCAGAAATAGGTGCATGTCTTAACATGGTGCCTGCAATTGTAAACATCACCAAACAGATTCAGTGCTTAAGGCCTGTATAGCTGTACAGCACGTGCTCAGCTGTGCGATCATGCTGTGAGATCCGTGATCACTGCACGGGACTGTGGCACTGGCAGTGACGTGGCTTTCGCCTGCAGTGTGTCTGCAGGACAGCGTGCTGGCTTTCTGGAAGCACGGCCTCCAAGGAAGGAGCCTACAGAGCAACGAGGTGAGGGTGAGCTCCGCGATGGACCGGCGCCCCCTGCAGGCTGTCCCCCGCCTTACGCACAGTGCTTTCTGGGAAAGCCGAAAGCCCAGTAACGGATCAGCGTTTAGGAAGATGGATGGATGTTTACTTATCTGAGAATGGATATTTAAATATACAGGCAGATGATCTGATGTACAAGAACAGATCCTTATGGTTAATGGAATAGATCAGTGTTTCTCGACCCGGTCCTCGGTGACCCACAGACAGTCCAGGCTTTTGCTCCCTCCCAGTTCCCTGCCAGACAGTCTACATTTTTGTTCCCTACCGTGGGTTGGGAGGGAGCAAAAACATGGACTGTCTGTGGGTCCCCGAGGACTTGGTCGGGAAACACTGTATTGAGTAGATACACAGACACAGCAGACTGGATATTAGTACATTAGGGTCTGTCTGGATCTGAAAGTCAAACAGCAACCTGCATGCTTGTGCCCGCAGGTAACCCAGGAGATCACGGACGAGAGCCACGTTTTCCGGGTCCTGGGGACAAACAGGTATGTGACTCTCAGCCACAGGATTTGAATACTGTTTGTTTAGTTGTGTAATTTCCAGGCAGGTGATGTCACCCAGGAAGAGCCCAGGTACAGGGACAGCCCTGCTCTTTCTGGCCGCTGTTTATTGTACAATTAATAGATGTTTGTGTCACTGGACACATTTTGTTCCATATGTATGTTGCAGTTTATACTGAATGTGGACTTTAGTGGCACCTCTTATTGCATGATTGAGTTATAAATAACCAGTGTTGGGCATTTCAGGTCCAGAAGCTACAAATACAGACCAAGATTTTGTTTCAACCAACCAGTTGAGTACTCTGTGACTGTGACTCTTTATGCTCAACTGGTTGGTAGAAACAAAATCTTGGTCTGGATTTGTAGCTTCTGGACCTGAAATGCCCAACACTGATTATAATGGTGTATCCATATACTATTGCGATTCGGTTATAGAAAATGAATCGACACTCTTTTGATCAATCAGATTCAAGAATTCAACAGCACTGTGATGTATGTCAGCATAGGGTATAACAGAGCTGGGAGGGAGCAAAAACATGGACTATCTGTGAGTCCCCAAGGACCGGATTGGGAAACATGGCTTTAATGGATTGGAAGCTGTTTGAAGATGGATGGATCATATATAATACTGTTGTTGAAAACGTTCTTGCACCAGTTATGCTGATTAATGCAAAATTTCAAACATAATTGTCTTATGCATGTAAATTTTCTGCAATTTCCCAGTACTTGCATTATGGTAATTGGTAGATCATTTCAAAAACAGAATGTTTAAGACAAAAACAAGCACAACATTAAGATAACATTACAGCAGCCATTCCGACACCCCTGAGCACTGCAAGACAGAACCGGCAGTGACTTAATGACAGGCATTATTCTTGGAGTTGTTTGTGCCATGAGCTACGAGTGCATTGAAGTTCCCACATCATTTAGCACCTAAGCTGACACACTTGTTTTTCATTCTACTAATTTTTGCTCATTTTAACAAAGGGTGCACCTCAGGATCAAAGACCCAGAGGTTTTCGTAGATTGCTTAGAGCAGTATTTCCCAACCCGGTCCTCGGGGACCTACAGAGGATCCATGTTTATGCTCCCTCCCAGTTCCTTGTCTGACAGTCCACATTTTTGCTCCCTTCAAACTCCCTACCGGGGAGCAAAAAGATGGACTGTCTGTGGGTCCCCGAGGACTGGATTGGGAAACACTGGGCTAGAGGTGTTTAAGTCGTCTAAGATCCTATCCTGGGTGTCCCCCTTGTACCCTGTACTTCCTAGGATAGGCTAGAGGCTCCCAGTGGCTCTATATTAAATACACAGTTATGGAAGATGGATAAATATTTCAGGTACTGACAGAATACATTGCGAAAACCTGTCAGCACCTAGCAGGACAATGGAGAAAATGGCATATTTATTTTAAAAAGACAGACAGACAGTGTGAAAGTACGCATTGCTGGATGTTCTACATGTGATCAACAGGAGCAGAGGGCTGGGGGAACAGGCAGGTTAAGATAAGAAGAAAACAAGAAGCACTTAAATGACCTCTGGCCAGTGTCATAACAAGAGCATTTAGAGCAGTAATAAGAGAAGAGAAGTCACAACAAAGGGTGGGTCTGTCACCACAACAAAGGGTGGGTCTGTCACCTGGCAGAAGACAGTCACTCTAATGATGAATGTAGTCATTTTCCATAAACTGTATAAATGTCCAAAGCCAGGGTTTATTTCACAGACAGTTTTCATGGTGATTCATTGGATGAAATAAATGTGATACATAAAATAGAAAAGGTATATATGCATTTTCATTTATTCAAATCAAAAGCAAGCATCTGTTTTTTCAAAAACATTTCTCATATTACAATGATGGCAGCTAAAAGGTGAGCAAACTGGAGCAAAGAGCTCGGGATAATTTAACAGGCCAAACAACAGGCTATGTTGCATATTTTAATACATTAAGCAAAGTCCTCCACTCTCTACATCGCGGAGGCAGCCTGGACGACCTGACCTCGCCTGCCCTGTAGGCAGCAATGAG
The DNA here is from genome assembly GCA_026776725.1 of Gnathonemus echidnorhynchus. NCBI lineage: Eukaryota > Metazoa > Chordata > Actinopteri > Osteoglossiformes > Mormyridae > Gnathonemus > Gnathonemus echidnorhynchus. The sequence continues at coordinate 10,344,420 of JAODJU010000025.1, forward strand.
TAGCCGTGACAGACACAAATGCGCTATGTTGGCCAGCTCCGTGTGTCGTGGTATGCATCTGTCAGGACGCCATAAGGCTGTCAAGACGCCGCGCTGCAGCCACTTCGGGGGGGCCAGAGGGCAGCGGCTCTCCTTCCACTTTCTAGGTAATATATTTTAAAACTCATAAGGTCATAATGGGCCCTCACACTTCCCTTTTCTTCCCCCCTCCCTTTTACAGAATAGAAAACCTTTTCTTCCGTTTTTATAGTCATGAGTAGTATATATACTAGGGTTCCCCAATTCCAGTCATGCAGGGCCATTCTGCAACACACTGCAGATTTCACTGCAAACTGTATTGCGGACTGGGCAATATATATACTGGCAGAATGCATCTGAATTGGGGGGGGGGTTAGCATTAAATAGTTTGTAAGTAATTTTTCCACAATTGTTCCTAACAGCGCTGTTAAATTCTTGAATCTGATTGGTCAGAAAGATGTCGAACCATCTAAAAATTAGGTATGGGCTAAATTTCATCTTTCACCTCTGCAAAGGTGACGCAATACAACAATTGTGGTTCAGATCAATCTCTAGTGTTCCCTAACCTACAGTGTCACGAGAATTTTGTATTGAAAGATTTTTAAAAATTACTGGTTTTCTATGTGAACTTATTTTTATTTTGTCGATTCATTCATCTTTTTCACGTTTCATGCATCCCCATGCAGAAATTCAGCTATAAAGGCACCCTGATAAGACGACAAATCGGGAAATCATATAATTTCATAATTTTGTCTTCAGAAATGCAGTGATTTCTTTAGACTGTGACCATCACAGGAAAATTAGAACATTACAGCAGCTGCTGGATAAAAACCCAGAAGAACATAGAACGCAATAATGAACAAACAGGAAAACACAAACTATGTGAAGGGTAAGCTAATGACAAGCAAAGCTCAATAAAAGCCACAATTCTGGTTGCAAAAAAGTACATTGGAAGTACATCATCTTGGAATTGATTTCACTGTGGAAAACATGAGCCATTAAGACTTTTCTTGATGAGGGAACCGAACAAATCTGCGTCAAGGAGCTTAGCTTGATTAAAAAAGGCCACAATATTAAATGTCCGGACACTGAGAAATCAAAATGCCTGATAATTATTAGCCTGACATTGTACTGTCTAAAATTGTATTGTATCTAAAATATAACAACTAAATAATAATAAATAATTGAATAAGACAAAGAGGGAAACAGCAAACTATTTTTGTTTGTGATAGAGGCTACATCTGCAAACCTTTCTGTTTCACTTCGGAACTTCAAAACATCTATTGAAGCTGCGGTTGTAAGGTCTGTTAGGGCAGGAAAGGCTACAGAGGAAATGATTTAACAGTTTAAGATCATAAACAAGACAGATGACACAAACAGTCAAATTCCAGCTTTGATCGTTTGGATCTTTTACCACTAACAGCCCAAACATTGACGCTGAAAAAAGAAAAAAAAAAAAACTTGTGAATTCAGTTCACTTACAAACCTTGGATTTTACTGCTCCAACAGGATCCAGTTCATTCCCTCTCAGGATTCACACTTATAAATATTTTTTTGTGAAATCTGTTTTTACTTATTGTGAAACTTTTCAGGTCAGCCCTCCTCACTGAGGTCCGGCCAATACAGTAACGTCTGTTCAGTGGTCAATGGTAGCTGCCTGGAGTTTATCAATGGCGGTGGCTGAACTGTATCCTGTTGTGTTATTTGAGACTCTACGGCCAAGGTCATAAAAAATATAAAGACAGGAAAGGCAGGAGTTAAAGCATACAGGTAGCCCGGAAAGAGACCGTAAATGTCAGGTTCGTACAAGGACAATACGCTCCAGGGGGCTCAAATTATGCATTAAGTGATAAAAGCCCCATAACTGACATTTTGAGGATGGGGGAAGGCTTAAGAGCAGGGCTCTCTGGCTTTAACAAGTACTAATAAATGCCTATGTGCTTTTCAAATGCTATTATTTACTCTAAATGAAGTGACATGCTAAACAAAATTAAAACTGGAAAACTATATACATTGTAAAACAAGCTACTATGTCAGGATAAGATGGGAAACGGGTACTACAAATATATGTTATATATAATATATATTTTATATTACACACACACACAGACACACACACACACACTCATACCCATCATACATTCAAAATTAAGCATGAGGGCAGTAATTTTACAAGACCCATGACTGGTGGAAATGCTCAGCAGAATGGATGGGGGGGGGGGGGGGGGCTCCTTTGTTTCCTCTGTGCCCAGACGACCTTCCACAAGGACGCAGCTTTATCGGTGATCTGTGAGTTCAGCTCTCTCATGTCACAGATACCGGTGCACTGAACAAACCAAAGCGGCTAACATTGACACCCTGAGGACAGAAGCAGCCGATTCTTACACAGGCACCTTCAGTCATGGTTAAGGAGATGGAACATGCCCTGGTCATTAGGCTGGAAACACCTGCGAGGTAATCTCCTCTGGAGGTCACATCTACTCATCTTCCATACCTTTCCAACTCTATTTTCATGCTGCTCTGCCTTCACATCCACCTGCTCCTAATCTCCACTGCAACCTGAAACCCATGGTTTATATCTGTGCCCAACTTTTGTCCAGCTATAACTCATACTGCGTGATTTACAGAAGACTCCTTTTGATCTTCTGCATTGTACACCAAAATGTGTCTCGAAACACTGTCGGTTGGAGACTTGTTTTCAAAAGACACAAGACAGTGAAAGCAGGAACGGAAATCACAATATCCACAACAGTGCATGTTTCATCCATGTGTAAAAACATATGCAAGGCAAACTGGAGTACAAGTTTGGCGTACAGGAAAGGAGGGAAAAGGAATCAAATCTGTCACATCACATCACGTCCACGTATCTCGGTTTCATGCCGTCTGAATAGCGTAATCTGAATGCAAAATAACTGCTGCTACTAACAAAGGAGGGAAATGCAGTACCAGCTCAACATTAATGAACTTCCCACACACACACTCTGCAAACAGCCCACGCTCATTAAAATAGTGTATATTGACAAACCCGGAATCTTGATTACCAGGGAAATACGGGGTTTAATCTAGTAAAAACAATGGAGTGGGACACAGAAGTACATACTGGATTTAAAAATGAGTGCATAAAATGAAGAAGCTGAGCTGCTTCACTCGTCTCATTGGCTTTATTCAGGGATCTCGCTAAATCATTGCAGCGAAAGTCAGGGACAAAAGGGGCCAAAACAGGCCACTTCACCAAATAAAAAAAAATAATTAAAGCCAAGGTGATTAGTTCCAGAAGTGGGCGGCCGAGAGGACAACACATCCTATCCTTTGGAATGCTTAGAAACGTTTGAGCCGGAATTTAATTTCCAATGATCTCATGGGCAAAGCAGTATAGCTGCATCCACGACAGAATGGGATAGGGCTAAAAAGAATTGATGCTAGAACTTCATACTTGATCAAATTTCAACAGTGATTAAAAAAAAAACAAAAAAACGAAAGGCTAATTAATTACAAGCAAAAGCACAGCCAATCCCCTACCCCCAGCATCAGCATCAAGTAAACAAATCGAGCAAGCGTAAGTCAGTAATTGTTTCATTTCTCCCCGAACCAGCAGCCGCTCGATAGAGTGCAGGCTAAATGAGGCGGAGCTCATTGGGGAAGTGTGGAAGGACCCCGTCAGTGAGATGCGAGAACCCAGGGAGGCTTCCTGAGAACCCAGGAGCCGCACAACACCGCGAGAAGCGGGATCAGCATGAGAACGCCGGACTTGGAAGGGCATGCCATCATAGGCAAATTAATAAGCTACTTAATTGATACTCATATAATGAGCCTGGCAGCAGTGCTACGACAGCAGGATTTAACACTTCGGTTATTTTCTCATTCAAAAAGAAAAATAAACGAGATAGAAATGAGAGAGCAGACACCTGCAAAACTGGTCAAAACCTAAATTAAATGTTACCAGATTTTTGTTATACAAGCAAAAATAGCCAAATGCTTGTGTTGCTAGTAAAATCCATTCAGTGATGTTTCCGTAAGTCACGCTGACAGACTGAAAGGACAAACTGGGAGACAAAGAATTATAAATGTGTCTCAGCGCCGCAAAGAGCGTAGCTAGTTTACACCTGGGGCAGAAATGCAGTTTGAAAAACTGCTGGTCTGATGATGTACGGCATCCTGGCTACGATTCAACCGACACAGAGCCCAGGACAGCTGAAGCCCATGAAGAGCAGTCTCTGCTTCGAGAGGTACCGCTTGATCAAAGTTATAATTTACGCACTGACACAGGAAGACAACTACACAGTCATACAAGAAACGAAGGTCAGCAGTGTCGGCCAGTCAAAGGCAGCATGAAATACGATAGACGGAGACTGGATAGATGAAAAACAGGTTCTTAGTTAGGCTCTGTAATCCCTGAAATACCACATACTTTAGAAATCTACCAACCCAACATTTCAGGTGAAAATCTGGAGGGGAGGGGGGGGGAATCACAGCACACTCTGAGTGACATGAAAGCACAGAGCAACCAGACTCTCCACACTTGATGGGCCGAATGGCCTCCTCTCGTTTGTAAATTTAGGGTCTTACGTTCTTTATCCTGCATAATTATTGTGGGTTTACATGTACCTGCTATGTAGATATATGGTCATTGATCATAATTGATTTATCATTATTAGTCTACATTTTTTTAAATCTATAGAACATTTAAAAACATTTATGAAAACGACAGTGGGGGGGGGTGGCAGATAAATGAATATAGATGAATGAAAAGCAAGACAAGCATAACAATTACGTCAAATCGAGGTTAAATAAAACAACACTGTCAAATCTTAATTTATCAGCAGGAATCCATGCTTTAAAAAGGAACCTCATAGACGGAACATTTTTACAATTGCAAAAGGGCACTTTAAACAGAATTCCTTATACTACCCGAGTAAATGCTTGGCACTTACTGGATAAAGTGTGTTCATCATGTGTTCTTTAAATTAAATGTTAGATGCTAATCTTGTATACTGCCTTACAGTAACATATTACTGCATTATACACAAAAACCCATTTCACAGGACACAATCTACTACAGTCAAACTTGGTATAAGTGGTAACAAGATAAAGCAGACCAGTGACGATTATATAAAATCCCAAATAAAAATTCCGTTCCGGTTAGTTATTGAAATTAAATACTGTATTGTAAGTATTATTGTCTTATTTTAAACTGGTGATCAAAGGTTAGCATAATGTAATGGCAGCATTCTGCACTATACACTGTCAAAGTACGGCACAAGCAGCAGCCAGGCTTTTATGTTCATCATGGCGAACAGCATTAGCTTACAAATAACCGACATGCATAATTGATACAAACAGATTCCACCCTTATAAATGCATGGGAGTAGCCTTAACATGTGGACAGGCCTGGGTAAGGGCCCTTGTGAGTCTTTAAGAGGCTGTGAATCCAGCCCACCAACATGCCCTGGAGAGGGTCCTGCTGTTAAGGGGCACTCACACTGCCTCCCATCGCCAAGCGGACTCACATGTTAATGGGCCGTTTTATAGCCCACTTCCCCACTCGCGGGGGCCCCTTGTCGCTCGCAACATCTGCAGATCAGACCCTGGGATATCGGCAAAGCTGCACGCACTCCTCTTGTGCTCCATCTGGGTCCGGCAGGCCAACACAACAAGTGAGTATGGCAGCATGCACACTTGCAACATCTGCAAAAGTTCTGCGCCAATACTGATGCATGGAATGGTACAGCTCCAAAAATACTCTTCACTTGAAGTTCAAAAAGTTAATGCTATATGTCATATGTATATACATGTTGCATTTTCCCTGCTTGTCAGCCCCTGGGTGCTCCAGTTTGCCAGAGGATCGCTAAAGTCACCAGTTAGGAATGGAATAGTGACAGAGAGCGACACTGCCCCCAGGTGGTAAGGCCAATCATTACACTTTAGAATAGCCCTAAGTCCACACCTGTGTTTTCTATTGCGGGACTATGATAATACTTAAGTTCTTGTACAAAGTGTGGAAATACATGAAACCCATTTATCCATCCTTAAAATAGTACATAAAGCCACTTTTGTTCATTCGTTCATTATGCTCGTTGCGCAAGTATAACTCAAGAAAACCGCCGTTTCATCTGCCGCATGCTCCACCTCACACCTTCTAGATGAGCTGTCACCATAAAGCACGCTGGGTGAGAACATATCAAAAGTTCATGGACGTGGAGGGACCCGTTTCAAGCGTTTACAGGAACGGCAAAGCTTAAGACTGACATGATGTGATACTGACACCTAGAACAAAGGAACACAGCAATGCGAGCGGAACCAGCTTATAACGTTTGGCATTCAGCTTATAAACTTACATTATTTCCTCAGTCTTCGTGATCAAAAATCTTTTATCAATTCCAAGCACCTGTTAAAAACACGTCTTCAGTGAATATTATTCGTCTTCTTGCATGTAGCCTGTACTGTTTTGAGGAATCTGTATTTTCTGTTGAATTGTAAAATGTCCTTGAGTGTAAGAAAGGTGTTATAATAATAATATATATTATATAATAATAATAATAATAATAATAATAATAATAATAATAATAATAATAATAAATGAAAAAAAATATATATTTTTTTTGTTATTATAAGTATTATTGGGCAAAATAAGGCCAGGTGAAAAGTGTTATGGGTCTGCACTCAGTGGACAAAGATCAATTTGGGATTCACAATGAGTTCACAAAGGTCACCAGCCACCCCAAACTCCGCCATACGGGCCGATGACAGAGTTCGCCGAAAACCCACTCTGGGAGCCACCAGTGGGAGCAAAGGGAGACCACCCAAAGGTAGCGCGGGAGGGGGGGGGCTGCTGATCTAACCTATTGACCCCCTTTTCCCTCTGGCCAGCCCGCTGACATATGTCAAAGTACTTCCCTGGCACCAATTTGGAGGGGAGATGGCAAAGCGAAAGGCCTTAAAGCACCATCGCCCCTTTGTGTCGGGGGCTGGAACAAGGAGGCCGGCATGTGGCGGGTTTAAGGCACTGGAGAAGAAACATATGGCAGGCAAGTCTGACACGCTGGCTAAGCTACTTCTTAAAGCCTGACATCCAATGCCCCCTCCGGCCCATAAAAGGGAGCTCGAGGGCAGCACTGTTCTTAACAAGCATGTCAGTGCAGAAACACAAGCTTATAGGCTCTCCACACAAGAATCTATATCATTTAAAAAATCCTGTCACCCATCAAATAAGATAAAAATAAACCAGTTGTTTATAATACACATCATACATTCATAGTAATCTGATTAAAAAATGCTTTTATTATTTAATACTTTTATCAACACTGACTGTAAAATAAAAGGAAAAAAAATGCAGAAGTGACAGTTTTCCATTTAATTGCATGGATGTACTTTAGCTGAATGAATTATTATTTTTAATGATGTTCTTTTATAAACCTGTTTGTAGTTAAAGCTGATTTATAGCAACTGGATGGGCGGGTTATTCAAGTAGGTGAAAGGCGAATTTCCAGGTGTGCGACACTGCGCTGCATTATAAAATAACTACACTGAGAATTGAATTTAGATTTCAATACAGAAACTTAAGGTGGCAAATTGTGGTAAATCGTAACGGCATACTGATCACAAACGTGAATCCATTTTGCCACATAGAAGTATGAACTAAAGGTAATTTGGCCATTTTTCAAGGGGAAAGGGCTGACCGCCACAGAGACAGATAAATACATAAATAAAAACCAAAGGTCCCTGCATCTCCACCTGCACATACTGTAGAGTTAGAGAAGAGGGCAGCCCCAGGGCATTCACGCCTCCCCAGGGCATTCACGCCTCCCCAGGGCATTCACGCCTCCCCAGGGCATTCACGCCTCCCCAGGGCACACACTTAATTAGCGAAGTCAATTCTTTACTTTTCGGGGGCAGAAATCGAACTCCTCCTGGTAATGAAAGGCAATGATTACTCTCGCAGGAAGGTCTGCTGTCAACACCCTGAAGAGGAGACCATTGACAACTCTGTGTTTATGCTACAATATCTCCATGAAATTTACAGTTAGCGAAAAGAGTCTTAATAATAAATTACAACAGCAGCAGAAACTACAAAGAGTAGCTATAATCAATTACTTATGGGCTAATTTCTTACTGGACTTACTGGATACATAAGCACCATTTCAATTCGCACAGATATCCCCTCCAATTTATTCCAGTCACAATTGCAGTCTAACTATAATTTTTAACCTCCATGCACAAAATCACACAGTTATTTTCTTGTTTTGCTAAAAGCTTGAATTATATTTCAGAAAGCAGTGAATGTGAATTATGGGCCATAGACTCAAATTCATGTTTTTTTCCCGCCAGCAATAAATATGCTTCTTCAAATCTGCACCCAGGTTTTCCCAAGCACTGATAAATGGTCATCAGCTGGAACACAAGCCCAAATGTAGCACGATCCACCCCATGAAAAGGCTACAGTAAAGCTCATACACCAGCAAACAGCAGATTCTCAAGAGCTCTGCTCACATACAGCCAAACCAATGAAAATGGTCTGAAAATGGTACCAAACCAATGAAAATGACGACACTCACGTTCTCTAAATAAGAAGCCCACATTCAAAACAGCGATAAAAAAAAAAACAAAGAAGGGGGACGGGAAGAAATAATTCAGAGAGAAAACAAAGATCACGAAAATGAAAGAGCTGGTAGCAATAATGCGAAGTCAACTTACAAACCAGCCAGCAAACACTACCACCAAGCCCTGAGCTATATCAGTGCGGCAGGCACATCCACGGAAGAACAGGGGTCAATAGGTCAGTCCCGAAGTTGGACTTTTTGGACTGGACAGACCTGCAGGCGTGGCCGGGGGGGTGGGGGGGCTGCACGCGGCTGTCAGACACCCATAATGAGATTACGGCGGGGGCAGCTAGCAGGCGGAGTGGCTCTGAGCCGGAGACGCCGGCCTGCTTTCAACTCATATTTACGTATCATTTAACGACGGCCGATCGTTAGCCTGTGTCCAAGGCTTCACCCAGAGACCACGGCTCACACCGATCCGGATGTTAACGAGGAACGAGAGAGTGAAGGATCACACTTATTAACCTCTAACTGATGCAGGGAGGCGCTCATCAGTAAGAAGCCATAACTTTTTCTTACTGCTACAGTATCCAACTGCGGTAAGCAAAAGAATGACCCATTGCCACATCCCGCTAAAACGCAGTGCTGTCTAGCACAATAACCGACCATGAACTCAACCACTTGCATTTATCCAACTGCAGTTCCTCTAATCAACTGATTTCCCTTTGTTCAAAACGTGGAGGTAGGAATCCATTTATACGAAGAACTAAATGAGGATAATAAAAAAATAATAAAAACATATAAAAGCCCTTAATTGTCCTGTTTAATTGGGTCCAGGATTTCGCCATTTAGATTTGTATATAAAATCATGACTGCATCCACGACTGCAGCCATAGTTTAATTTGTGGGAGTTATCCAGACCACACATGGCAAGGGGAAGACGTTCGTTGATGTGAACTCGTTCAGAGTTTAATTACGATTTTTAAAATGGTTCCCTATAATGACACATCCCACACTGTTGTTTCAAAACAAGACTCAGCATTAAACACGAATTTAACATGTTCAGAAACAAAAAACATAAAAACCTCTAACAACAATCTCGTCATACGCAGGCCAGTTACTGAGTACTCCAGTGAACGCACTCCAGATGCCAGTTACTGAGTGCTCCAGTGAACGCACTCCAGATGCCTTGGGTTTCCATTCCAGTCCAGTTTGTTTTCTTTTTTTAATGATACATTCTGTCAAATTGCCGCGTTACAAAACGTACTCCAGCTTAAAGACATCGGTGGCTGGAATTACGAGCCTCAGCAAGCAAACACTGCCATTATCAGACATCTATTAATAATAAAGAATGAATCTTCCAGCTATCAGTCTGCAAGACAACTGGGAATGCCCCTCTGATGGGTAATAAAGCCTGGCAAAGCAAGAAGTGGCAGTTTAATATATTGTTTACTATTTTCTCCCGATTTATGTCACTGAAAACAGGAAAACAGAACAAAACAAAAAGCCTTCGGTCTCAAACACGCATCACCGCAGCTCACCCAGCACCCAGCTCACCCAGCACCCAGCACCCCCTTTCATAAACAGCACTCGCTGCCCTGTATGACATCATTTCCAGTGAGAAAAATAACAGCTGAGGAAGGGTGGCTGGACAGTTCTGCTGATTACTGCCCCCAAAGCATGTGAGAGAATACAGATTACAGATTACCAATGACCTTGCCAGTAGCACCAAGTCGAAGATGCAAGAACCGGACTCAATTCTCACAACTGTCCTACAACTCATACAGCGGGTGTCTGTGTGTTTTTGAGAAGTGCCCAATCGTTAATAGATCTACACTGTAAACTGGGACAGACACATACATTACAGTTCGGAAGCATAACGAACATTAGCTAACTCCAGCTGTGCAAAGACTTCAGCTCCGGAACAATTCAACGTGAAGATTATTGCCGGGATTTCTCCCATGATGGTAAACTGTAATAATTATGCATGTAATAATTAGGTTTGATGGATTATTGCATGTAATTCAATAACATTAAGCATTATTAAAATGCAGAAATGGGAATACAGGCAGAAATATCTGTCAGAATCACAAAACTACGGTACTTAGCACCAGCTAAGCCTTAATTTAACTGCGACGCAAAATCCGCTGTATTCTGCACACCCTCCCCACCCGTGGGACAGAACAGAATTAAGGCACAATGAAGTACAGGAGGAGGAGAGAAAATCACATTAAAGCATAAAGTGACTGAGCAGGCCTGCCAACTGGGAAGGCCTGAAAGAGCAGCACGTCCCTATGATCTGCATGAGCTGCAGCCCGCATCACATGACATGGGCACTCCAAAAAGAACAGGGATCGATATGCTATTACAGAGCGACGAGAGGCCGGGGAGCACAGCCGGCAAGGATGGAGCGCCGCTCCGTTTCGGGCTTTCCGGACCCCCTTGTCACAGACCAAAAGCATACGAACACAAACTCACAATAAGTCGCATTAGATATGGCACAGATTGCCAGGGTAGGACCCAGCAGGCTTCGATCCATTCGAGTTTCCAACAAACAAGGCTTAGAGACCCATGGCAGGTAGGATTATTGTCTGCTGCCAGTCACTCATTCCAGGTCAACCCATATCCCACTAGCTGCTTTCTTCTTTCCCTTTAGGTTAATCTGGCCAGTGACTGACTCAACACTGACTCCCACTAAGACAGGGTTTAGAGATCACCCATTACTCAGTGAAAGTCTTCCGTGGTTGCCGTATTCTATATCTGTCCAAACTGAGCAGGATGTTCTAAGGCATTTCATAATAGCCACAAAATATAAATCTTTCATATAACCGAAAGGTTCATATTAGCATAGTACGGGGAGAATTTCTGCATGTGAAGATAACCTGGTGAATCAGCAATCCCAAATAATCGATAAACGCCTTCGAGAGGAATCTGTAGGCAGTCCTCTGAATCTGAAAACAAACTAGGATTTTAAAGTAGTAGCCAATGATAAACAGATCGAGGCTCCCGTCATTGACATGATGACATCACAAAGTCCACTTAACCTCTGAATTCATAAGACGTTAGAATGAGAACCCTCTTTGCTTCATGTTAGTGAGAAACAAAGGTCAGGAGGTCCAATTCGTATCGCATTTGGCCACAGAGGAATGGAAACAGGGGAACCGAAATACAAATAACACACAAACATACATTAATGGGGGGGAATGACCAAAATATCTCAATTTACAAATGCACTCAATTAGCATGGTGTTCTAAATTTATTTCAGTATCGCTCAAGGCCCATAACAAAACAAATCAGCAGGTACTTTAGGAGAACACAGGTCCCCAAAAGTCCCCCAAATAAATATGTTTTCTGCCATGAAGCTATGAATACTAATGGCCCAGTCCGCTGGGAACATGTTGCTTCTAAGCACAAAATCCAGCGGCACAGAGGCAACAAAAAACACAGCAGAGGGGAGATGCAGGACGGTTCAGCTCCAGCGGCGCCAGCGGCCCAGAGCCACAGGGATGCTGTGCATGACCGACCCGGCTCAGATTTAATTGGCTAAGGCGAACGGGCTCTTACTTTGGCATAGAGGCTGGGGAGGTCCAAGCCAGGTGGCATATGAGAGAAATCAATCACTTCCTCTTTGAGATAGATCTGCAGCATGGCAGAGAGGAGCCCAAGCCCCTCCTCCTTCTGCTCACTCATGTCAGCGACGTCTGCAGGACCAGGGCACAAAAAAAAAAGACAAAGTTAAATATAAATGGTACAGCTAAAAACACACAAAAAAAAATTAACGAACATATAATGCAACCTATACTGAGTCTGTAATTTCTTTTGAACAATAATGGTGCCCATGTGATTTCTGCTGAAGTGATTTAGGTTATGATCTCCAGGGACTCCATCAGCAACCTTCAGGTTAGTCCTTAACCGGGAGGCAACCAACAGCCAATGATGCTCATTATTACGTTGTACACGGCAAAATCAATTGATGTTTGAGACAATATAGTACAGCTGACTATAATGCTTTAGCAATCCAGTAATCAATAAATATTTTTGTGTGTGTATGTGTGGGGGGGGGAGGTGGTCATGTATACATTACATTATGGGAACCAAATCTTAAGGATGTCATAGTTGGGATTAGAGTTAAACTCTCTCATTCTATTCATTTCTCCCAGGACAGACTCCCGGGAAAAGCCTTGCAGTCGCTTGACTCTCAGACCCCCCCCCTTCGATATGGCTCCGGCTCCCCAGCTCTCATCCTCCATCCACCTTCTGTGCTACATCACTGCCCAGAAAAACCCGTTACGTCTGACAGAGGAACTGTAGACAGCATGCACAATAAAGCCACCACAATCCGAGCAGTTTCAACCGGTCCTCAAATCCGCCCTATTCTGCTCTGTGAAACACGCGGTCGAGTGCTGTCACTGGCACACCACATTACACGGGGACAGATGAGGAGTTATTTTTAATGCTTTTTATGGGAGAGCATTGGGAACTTTTGAAAACGGGTGTGTTAAGATGCAAAGGAAATGCTGTAAATTCCCCGAGAAAGAACTGCCTCTGCTAGCAGGATTCTTTGCCATAACACACAAAATCTTCCATCAAAATGCAAAAAACTTGGATGCCTTTCAAACATTATATTTTCTTTGCACGAAGGAAAAACAATGTGGCACACTGACTACAACAATCACATAACAATATCGATAAACCAATTATTGTCAGAGGTGCTGTAATTCGTATTGCCATCCCCTGAAAGGAGAGCTGGTCTGCATACTCCCTGAGGGGATATACCCCCCCGCATAACCAAGTGCCATGCAAACCCAAGCTTGGTGTTACCTTGACCCCCACTGCCTTCAGCGAATCGATGCATGGTGGTGAAATAAACATGAAATACACCACACACCACTCGCATAACCCTGAGGCATGCCATGCATAACCAACAGCTTAGAAAACAGGATACAGCTCAAAGAAACAACCCAATATACATATACATCTCTGCACTGCTGGGTTAGGTAGTTGGAGATACGATGCAAATATCACATTGCAGACATTCATGTTGTCAAGCATGTTGTCAACTAGGCCTAAGTGCACCTAGGGTAACAGGAATATTGGCGCAACAGCTACACATAAATTAAAGCAAGAACCCATTAAGACTATGCAAGGGCCAGTAAGGGCAACACAGGAACAGTCAAAGAACAATCGGGTTAGAAGAGGAATTCATGGAACAGATGGGTCTTAAGGAATTTCTTGAAGGTAGGGAGGGAGTCTGATGATCGGATGTGACTCGGCAGCTCATTCCACCAACACAGGAACCACACGAGAGAAGCATCTGGAGTGACACCTCTCGTGGTGGAGGGAACTAAAAGCGACATTGGTTTGCTGACCGAAAGGGGCGAGATGGAACACAGGTCTAGAGGAGCCAATTTAATGGATACAGGAGCCTGTCCATTAATGGACCTTTAAGCCAGCACCAAGGTAAGGGTGTTATAAGCAGCGGAGTTACCTCAGCCTGCTTAAATGCGGCAGGGAATGTGTCAGTCAAAACGAGTAAGTTAATCAAGTGGGTGTGTGCAGGGGTAAGTGTAGGAGAGATGGCCTGGAGGACATGGGAGGGGATAGGATACAGAATCCCATATCTGTGTGAGCTTTGACAGTTCTCTGGTTTCCTCCTACAGTCCAAATGCATGAAGTGAGGCTAACCGGGGTCAAAATTGCCCGGAAAATGTGGTCGCGTGTATGTGCATTCCCTCTGGGGGGGGCGCACCGGCATTCTGCCCTGTGCCAATCAGGATAGGCGTCACCCTCCCCCACAATCCCGCCAAAATTCAGCTGATTCATAAAAGGGCGCCGGCCGTACAAGAAGAAACGGCGACAAACTCACGCGACTCCAGCTCCGTTAAAGAATACAGCTCCTCCCCCAGGCTGGACGAGGGCTTTAACTGCAGGAAGAAGAGCAAGAGCCACTGACTCACTACTCGTAAGCAAATTACAATCTGTAGGCAACCTTTTTTTTTTTCCTAATTTGATTTTTTCTTTACCAATTTGAAGATGATCCGTGCCACCAGGCGAACTGAGTCTGTGACGATCTTCTTGTGGGGCAGCAGGTTCTGGAGACATTTACACTCCCTCCTGTGCTCTGACCAGGCTCCTTTCTGGGTGGGAAGGACAAAAGTTAAATGCTGTTTTATACCAAGAGGGAAGTTTCATGAATGTATGGCTAGGCTGCACGATGGTGTAAAAATCATCCATCTACCATAAGTGCATATCCACACACAAACACACACACATACATACACACACAAAGGTTTGTAATCTTTGTGGGGACTCTCCATTCATTTCTATAGGGAAAACAACCTATAGAAACCCCAACCAAGCAACCAACCCTAACCCCTTAACCATAAACAACCAAACAAAATACGAGACTTTTGGCATTTTCAGTTTTTTGATTGCAGTCATACATTTCTATAAAATTGAACACAATACACACACACAAAGCAAATTAAAGACACCAGTTACAAATACTAAAATATTTCTGACTATAGATGACTATAGAAGTCCACTATCATGCATTTTTAGCTTATATTTAATTTCCAATTTCCAAAACTCACTCCACATTCTTCATTGGACTATATCAGGACTGAGTGACTTTTGTTTCCCGATATCATAACATATGGCATAGCAAGTCTGCGTGAGCCTCATATGTTTTCCTTGACCATGGACCTTAAACAGGAAGCACATGCCCAGGCTTGTGCAACCAGTATGCAGCATAAAGCGGTGATGGGTCTGTGGTCACAGGCAGGTCAGCAGAATGGGAGGTCAGCAGGTCCCTGCTGCATTACGCCACAACTGGTTCTACGGGCCCAGAGTCATTAAGACCCGGATGAGAGGGGGCGCACCTGCTTGCAAGCACATGACACGGAACAGGAGGCACGGAACAGGAGGCACGGAACAGGAGGCACGGAACAGGAGGCACGGAACAGGAGGCACGCATACGCGCAAGCTCACACTCACGCCCGCCAGCCGTCGCCGGTCCGTTACGCTCGACGGACCACCACCCCCGTCCTGCCATTCAACAGCAGCGACCTGAATCGCACCCACCCCTATACCGCGCCTCGGTGTCAGGGCTGTCAGTGGGGAAGACGAGGTGGGGGGGGCAAGGGGGCGGTTATGGCTCATTAACGTAACTTTAACGGAGAGGCGGCATGAATCTGCAGCTGCGCAGGGGTTGGGATGCAGCGGCAAAGACATTTACACATTTATACATCTATTTATACACATTTATACATTCCAGCTATCTAATGGAGGGAGGAACAGGGGAGCAAGGGAGGATGTGGTTATGCATGGGAGGAGGGGAGAGGGGGACAGAGAGAGAGAGAGAGAGAGAGGGGGGGGAAGAGAGAGGGGGAGGGGGCAGAAAGAGAAGAACGGGAGAGCACA
>JAODJU010000025.1:10368343-10387989 GCA_026776725.1 Gnathonemus echidnorhynchus
GTTTCCTGGCAGGTGGGTCTCCACCCATTATGGGGAAACATGATTATTGGGGGGGGGGGTGTATTAGCTGGTTTTGATTTATTGGGGGGCTACAACCGCCCCCCATAATTTACGCCCATGATACACACTAAATATACCAAGTGTAGAATTAATGGCTTGAATCCAATTAACGGGGCGTTAAGAGTGTCGTTCAACAAACCTGCGACTCTGAACTGAGACGATCACTTCAAAAGCAGGGAAGCTCACGTGTTACTTGTGAATTTAAGGCAAGGCAAGTTTATACAGCATAATATCAAACACCAAGGTCATTCAATGTCCTTCACAGAAATATAAGAAGCATTCAGGAATAGGGGTAAAAAGCATAACAAAGAAAATGGTAAAATACACAGAAGTGCAGCACATAAGAAAATAAGCAATATAGTAAAGATTAAAAAAAAAAAAAAAAAAAAAGCGAGAATAGTAAATACAGGTGAAGTAAGATGGCGGCACTGGATCTGCAATTTCACTGGGAAGAGCTCAGTGTGCCGCTGACAGCAGGATATGCACCTTTAAGAGGCATTTTCCACACTTTTACTTATAAAAAGAAAGAAACACTGTCCTGCCCACAACTCTGACCCTTTTATTTTACCCTGCTTGACTATATCTGCCTAGCAGTGTATTGGGAGTCTGGAAATCAGTTTCGCCAATGCACGCAGTATGTATTCGTAAGAACAGGGAAACATCATAAACGAGGAAGACTGGCATCAGACAATCAACAGCTCCCATTACAGCAGGGCTTGCTGCAGCAGTTATGGGAACTAACTCACAGCCACCTTTCGCCGCCATTCAGGGAATTTGACTTAATCCCCCATCCCTAATTAGTGGAATCCTGAATCTAAAAAGTAACCTGCAGATACAAATTCTGTAAGCTTTGCAAAGTTGGTTAGCAAGAAAATAGTCTGGAGCATAACATATTAGCCCAATTGCAACTGTCTTCCCAATGGTGTGATTCAATTTAAACCTCAATTATACCAGAGGGACACCTTTAATCTGACTAAATAAGTTTAAGTTAGCAATAATCAGTCTTTAGTAGGCACAAACTAACTACTTTATACATTATTGCATCATTTTGGTAAACCTACGAACACCGTCAAACATGATATGCAAATAATATCATCATAACATCCTACGAAGCTGTTTGTGGATTTAATCAATTCAAAGGCAGGGAAAATTACCGTGAAAGTGTTGTTTTAATGTCAAAACTTAGAAATAACTAAACTAAATAACTAAAAAAAAAAAAAAACCCACTAAAATTCAGTGTATTTAAGCAAATTCTTTTAATTCAAGAATTGTCCTAATAATAAAAAGACTTACAACCATAACTCTGTGCATCAACTAGGGGCTAATAATGTAGTATATAAATAATAAAAAAAAATGCTGCAAACAATTACAGACACAAGCAGACCACAAGGAGAAGGCATCCTCCATTTGGCTCTGCCAGCTCTTGGAAGTGGTTCATGTCATTAAGGGTACCATCTTCAAGACAGAGGATTATTTATCTCGCCAATTAGATGGGATGAATGGGGTTTCACATAAAGGTGAAATAATCTCAGATTCTTATATAGTGTACATCAGCCCTATGTTATCTAATTAGAGTGGACAAATTTGCACCATCACGGAAAATGACCGTTTCTGAAAGTGAAATTCCTGTCTAATGAGGAAGCCGGCTTACAACCTGAAAGAATGTGCAGTACTTAACAGCACAGTGTCAGCAGAGATAAACAGATAAATGGTTAACTTGGCGAACTCTCCTTTCAAAATTGAGAGGGAGTGAGTCCGTATATATCTGTAAACAGCGCTGTCGATTGTGACCAAGTAATAAACATGAAAACACCATTTACTCCAAAGGACTTAAACACAAAATCAAAGAGAACTCGGCAAAGCTGGAGTGCTGATCCAAACCGTCTCTTGTCGAGCGTTTCATGGAGTTCTGCATGACAGAATGTGTGATAGGTTCTCCAAGCTATAATTAAAAGGGACCCTGGCCCCTCCCATCCATCCACCCCCCAGCAACAACAGTCGCTTAATAGTCCATGTATAGCACAGTACCGTCACTGACACCTACCGAAATTCTATGCCACAGATTATTCAGATATACTCTTATATACCGGTTATGGGAGACTATACCTTTTTTGTAAATATAGTCGGTGTTTTGGCATATCAAGAGGCAGCCTGGTGAATTTACTTCAGTGAAATAGCATTGCAAGATACTCAAATGATTCTGAATATTTGCTTTTTTTAATGCATTTCAAATTCTGCTTGAAATTCTCAGAAAACTTCTTTATGCTATCCATGCAATAAAAGGCTAGCAGCTTAGGAGGACACTAAGAGAGTCACGACGGTTTACCGACTGAAGTATTCCCCGATGCACTGGACAGACTATCCAGAGAAGAGCAACGAAAGCCAGAAATGAGCAGAAATGCACAAAACAAGACAATTCCCACTGAACGGCCATGAGTCTGCTATTCAAAATCCAAGAGGATCCTGAATTATTACCCACAGTATTCAGACATCAGCTTAGCTAAAAGTCTACAACAGATCAAAGGAAAAAGAAAAATGTGGATTAGGGCTTTTATTATACTCAGTCACCGAATGACTGACTCACTCACATAATACTATCCGGCACCATTCCATTTATTTCTAGGACCACAGTACAAAGGCAATGCTCTGAACATGAAGTGGTGGCATGTCGTTTGCATAGTGGAACACGCGGACATGCTCGAAAATGCTGACAGACCTTTAAAGGTGCACGCATTCTCAACTTAACGACACCAGGGTGAGTCGAGGGAGGGAATCGGAAGAAACTGTGTAACGTCAGGAGGATCCACCTGATGGCAACTCCGCAAAAGGAGGATGCATATCTATGCCGCATTTGAAGGAGCCTTTGAAATGCGACAGCCTTGTCACGCCGCTGTGACGCATTTGGTCTTCCGATGCAACCTTAGAAGGATGCAGCCCCTGAATTTAGACAAGCCTTTATTTGAGGGCAGAGGTAAAGACGGGTTTTCAAAAAAAGCAGTGGGGTGGAACCAAAATCAAGATAGATGGGAAAACAGTGGCCTGTACTATGAAGCGGGGTTACTGGCTTATCGGGCTAACTTGTGGGATTTAAGGTAGTCTGGGCAAAATGTAAGTGAACGAATATGAAGTCCATTTAAACTGTGGTACCTTAAATCCCACAAGTTACCCCGATAAGCCAGTAACCCCGCTTCATAGTACAGGCCACTGGTCACAGTAGGGGCACCATTCAATTAGGGTTACTGGAAATGGGAGAAAAATCAAACAATTGTATATAGTGACTGGTAATAAAGAATGACTATCTGACAAAACACATAAAAACAGGTATCTTTGCTTTCCCCTTCCTGTGCACTTAACTACAGAATCCTGCGTACATTAAAGATCGTACCGGCCAGGGGGTCACAAGTTCAAGCGGGCACTTGATGCACTACAGGCTCAAATTAGCCATGGTCCATGGATCAAAGTGGGCAATAAAGCAAACCTGACCTGTCAAGACATAAGGGGGAGGTGGGCACAGCTACTAATCCTGGAAATGAGAAAGGAGCTCATGCAGGACACCCCAGGAAAGTCATTACCAATGCAGACAGTGCCACTGACACGGAGGATGCCTCGTGCTGCTGAAATTAATTAACCTAGAAGTACTGGAGAAGTTTAAAGCAATTCCTGTAGCTCCGATACAGAGTCTTCGTGACAGCACACGTGCACGGAAATTTTGCATTGCTTTAGGCGCTTTATATTGCAATGAGGACTGGAATGTGTGGAAGGAATTATTAATGTCTGATCTAAGGTGAAGTGTCAACATCAATAAGCTTAATGGCGCTGATGTCAATAAAATGTGCAAAGTGCAGAAATAGAAATAACTAATATAATTGTGGGGCATCATTGATGAATGATGATCAACCTCAGGCACATTCTACAAGACACAATCAGCGTCCCTGTGTTTCTGTGGATGCTACTGAGGTTCTGCTGCTGCGAATGTCCCTATGGGACCTTTCTGACGACGGCTGACCCAAGTAAGCCGTCCACCAAAGTGAATTACTCTAATAGGGAGTCCATGCGGAGCTCAGCTACAGGGAGGTCGTCAATGCACGCGTGAGGCCGAGCGTGATGGCCGAACATCAGCCCTAAGTGGCAGCACCGTCACTTATGCCGTCAGGACGGAGAACGTCCGCCTCCATCCTGCCATCCATCACGTATCGGTGCATCTTCCCTCATCTCAGTACCATAAAAGGGGCACAACCTCATAATCAATATGGCAGTAGGAGACGGACCAGCTCATGGGGCGCAAGATCAGCATTCTCAGAATAAAACACAAAGCGGAAATCCGTGACAATGGTAATACTGCATAAACATACAATGGAACACAAATTTATTTATTTTTTTTTTTTTTTAAACAATGGGACTAAGCCAATATTGCAAGGAATTATGCTAAAATAATAAATAGAGATCAGGCCGAGCAGTCTTAGAAGTCCATGGAGATGTCATTTACTGTCAGACATCATTCTGATGCTCTGTATCACTACTTAATTTCATATTCCTCTTATTAAAATGAGATTTTCAAAATCAAGAACTCAATAGTATCAGTCAGCACATTTTAAGCATCATCTTAAACAACCATATCTTCACACTACCATCATACACTGTACTTACTGTATACATACATCACTCTATAGTCACTGCAGGCAGAGACTGTCTTTGTGGAGACTCTCCATTCATTAATATGAGCATAATCCTAATCGCAACTATAACAACCTTAACCTAACCTTAAAAATAAATAACCAAACAAAATAAAATTTTAGGCATTCCTATGTTTTTTTTTTATTGCATTCACTGATTTTTATGAGATTGAGGTTATCCTTGTGGTGACTGAAAAAATGTCCCCACAAAGTAAAAAGTTACAGGTTTTTTTTAATCACATTCTGAGGGAATCTGGTCCCCACAATCTGATAATTACAAAAGCACATTTGCGGCGCACACACACACACGCACACAGCTTATCCAATAAACCTGATTCCAGGGTAATTCCAAAAAAAATCTCATGAGAGGAAAAATCTATCTGATCTGAGAAATAATTAGTGTCCAAAGCATGAGCCCCGCATTTCATATTCCAGCGAGTGCTGAGCCTCCTTCAGCATCATCTAAACCAGGCATTCTGTATGTTACATAATGGGAAAGCACTCTGTACTTCAATACATTGTTAATTCATTCATTTGAAATTCTTGGCAGGGGAGCTAAAGCATTCAATTCGCAACTACAGGCAGAGACTCCTTTCTCTTCAGAATGTTATTGTGGAAAAGAACAGAGCAAAGCAAAGGTCAAACGATTAGGTCAAAAATGTATAAAGTAGGTGGCATTAAATGTGGAGCAATAAAAGCCTCATTCTCCTGAAAACCTCAAATGGGGAAAAAAGAGGCACAGTTAGCTACAGTTCTATACCAGCACTAATCAAAATAAATTTTATTATACATCTCATTCAACAGAAAAAGTCCAGAGAAAACTACCAACTCAGTGATACACTGTAGTTATTACTACACTAAAGGGACACTTAGAAGCACTTTTTTTTTTGCTCTTTTTCATGTTTTATAGTTGATACGTGAAACTTAAAACCACTTTATCGTTAAGGCAGAAAGCAAAAATATGCCATTTCAAATAAATCAATAAGTTGGATTATAGTGAAAACAAACATCTTTCTTCAGAGACTAATGGAAAAATCGCTTGGTGTGATAAATATAATAATCTAAAAAGGAATAAAGACGAGCACTTAGGGAAGCGAGGTCTCCAGAGCCACTACAGATCTTCAATAAGAAAAATTACAGGATCCATTCACCGGCCCATTTTGAAAGAATGGTTTAGTTTGATTTTTTCCTATCCAGTGACATGTCTGATATGCTCTCAAATGACAGTGTCCCACCCCACAAGCAGGTGTCGCAAAATGCACATCACCTTGCATTCCACCTCCGAGGCAGCCAGCCAAGGCCCTCGAGGTCGTCAGACCTACTGTCTACTTGTCATCTACTTTGAACTACAAAACGGCTAAACAACCTCGACAGTGTGACCCTGAGAGAAATGTCACACTGGCACAATCCTCACTCAGACATGCCCAGTATCCTGTGGGTGAGGGGAACAGTATGAATTAAGGAGGATAGGACTCGTGATCAGAGAGCACATATTTACAATGTGTCCTTATGTATGGTCCCCCTGAAATGTTACGAAGCGATGTTTAAGTGGACAGCAAGCAAGTCAGAGGGCAGAGATAGTTTATAGCAGGAAGGGGGGGGGGGTTTAATAGCTTATTGCTTCCGCACCCCCCTCCCCACCCATTCTCAACCTGTGAGGGAAGTCAGGTATTTTAGGCCCAAGGTTCCCCAAATCAGGGGCAGACCCAGACTGACAGCTGGGCCTATCCTTTCAAATTAATGAAAATAAGTATTGTTTATAATATACTGTATATATATTTCATTTTCACTAAATACACTGAACGTGTATCGTCTTTGGAATTATTAGAATTATGTAGTAATAATGACAACGACAACAATAGTGACATTACTGTTGCGGTCACTATACTGTAAGCATCGAAGTCTGTTTAAGAGAATGTGAGGTCCACCCACAGGCCGCTAACTGAATCCGGCCCAAAGACTGTTTCTGCTGCTGACCTCAAAGTGAACGAAGCCAACACACCATCTCTGATGTCAGCTACATCACAGCTAAATCAGGTGCAAAAACAACACGAACAACATCTTTATAACAGCAAAACCTGTTATGTGACCTCTCTGGAGAGCCTTCTGCCTTTTTTTATGAGATCAAAAAGTTTGAGACCACACCTGATATTGCTCAACCTTGGACCGAACATCAGAAACAAGGACCTAATTTCCATGATGATTTATTGTGGGTGTAGCTAGTACAGCAAGCACCAGTGGATGATGCATGTGGATCTAAAACTCAACATCAGCAAATGAAACTGGAACAACAAATTACATCACTGCACCTTTAACAGAGACGTGGTGTTATTCTACTATTTATTTTCAAGGCTACATTTTTCCATGCATAACTACTCACTCGAGCAGGTATCTGGGATTCAAAGTATAAACGCTAAATGGCATGGTGCCCCTCTAGACACTAATGGAAATCTATACCGACCACTTGACATCAAAGAAGCACAAAGTGAACAGGCAAAATCTTAAAACACTGAACTATTGCCAGACTGAAATCCAGTGAGGCACTCACCAACCCAAACTGCATGACAAAAAAAGTCTTAAATGCAACCAATAAACTACAAAAAGTTTCTGCATTAATTTTCTATTAGTAAAAATCTGTCATGTTAATACAGTTCATAATTCCATAATTCAGTAAAGAGTTCGCTAACATTCACAATTCCAAGGAATCTACAGAGACTCAGGCCTTTTACCTTATCCCTATTGTACAGAAACACTCATTATGTTCATTCCAGAATGCATATTCTCACAATTTCTTAGTTGTGCTTGGCTAGCAGTTGTATAACGAACCCAAGAGAACATTTTTGCTCTTATAAAGCACCAAGAAATCAGAGGTCCATAAATTAGTAGGGAAAGATCTTCTCTTTTAATTTAAATACCACACGCAGCACTGCACAGAGACAACATTACTTGTAATATTCAAAAGGAAACAGGGAAAATACGAGTAGCCTTCCACAGTACTTTCACAAAAATCTGAAATATAAAAACTGATGTACAGCAACATCCCCTCACCCAAATCCAAACACGTCTCATTTTATGCATGAATGTTATTTAATTATCATGTAATAGGTTAATTTAACAAAAGAACCAAAATTACTGTGCAATTCGAAAAACTCAAAAAAAAATTCACATGACAAAAAGTATTTTAAAAATGCAAAAGTACACGTCTAATTTTGCTAAAATCCCTTTTAGCAGAGCATTGCCTTGCTATTTTGTTGATACACATTAAGTGAAACTTGAATGAACACCAAATGTCACACTGATGAATCCGCATAAAAGATGAAACTCAATACTCCCCATTAAGGAAGCACAAGAGGTCCAGTGCATTGCTCTTTTTCTGGCTTGGAAAAAAATCCTTTGGCATTCTAATTTAGTGGCAGCTTAAAAAATAGAAGAAGAAAAAAAACACCCAAGATATAATTGCATGCATGCGCTTTGAAAGAGTTCCATGACACTGAATTTGTAAATGGGCTTCCATAGTGCATAAGTACAGTGCATAAAAGATGAACTTTGAAGAGGATGAGTAACAGGGCACCCAAAGTTCTATTTGAATGCAGGGGCGCCGTAAAGGGGGGGGGGGTTTGGAACATGATTGGATTGATCTGGGTTGGGGGCCCGGTATGAAATCCACTCATGGGGCCCAAAATATCTGGTAACACCCTTGTCCATATTCATTACATTGCGAGAAATCCTGACTTACTAAACGATTTCCGGTCCAAAAGGAATGGGACTGCGACATCCTGAGGAGATTATGGCAAACGGCAGAAATGCTGGGAAGAGCAGCGCCATGAAACCGGACCCCAAAAAAAGTCATGAGAAGAGGAAGGAACGCGGAGTACCTGAGATACGACGGAAACCGCCTGACAGATGGCAATTACTGGGACAGATGGGAAATGGCTCGGTATGGCAAGCAAGAAGGGACACCTGGCACGATGGCAGCCGAACTGCTAGCACCATTTCCAGGGAGACATTCGCAGGCGCTGGGAACCGCTGCTTTTTGAATTGCCAATGGGAAGCCAAGCCGAGGAGCTTCAGAAGTCAGTATGAGGGTCTTCAGGCTGAGGCCTATAAGCCTTCTGCTTACACAACTTGTGTAAATGATGATTACATATTTAGTCATTTTGTGAAGCTAAATAAATGATTAAGAGCCAAAAAAGAAACTATTGCATCATCCAAAAGAACAATCTCCGTCCTACTTACAGGCTCAATTTGAAGCTAAAAATACCTTGTAAGTTCATGACGCAGAGCAATACTGCCATGACTTTGCCACATGTATGGTAACACTTAAGGTTCTAATCTACCTAAGTATTATTTTACGTTTCTCTCTCTAAGCAAATGAATGAAAACGACAAAGCAGGTTAAAAAACAAAACATTACAGAATGAAGAGCATCAGGCCACATATCAGGGATCAAATTCAACACCTCTGCCGCTTTCCTTGAGTCGTCTCTGCATTCTGTCTATCCATCCATTTATCTATCTATCCATCAATCTATCCATCACCTATCTATCCATCCGTCCGTCCGTCCAACCTAGGGGTGGCCAATCTTACCAGCAGAGGGCCAGTGGATATGCAGGTTTTTGGGATCACCTTTAGGTCAGCTGGTCAAACCCAAGTGTGAGGACACTTCAGTCCGTCCTCTAATTTGTGATCTAATTAGGAAATTGCAGCGAAAACCCACAGACAACCACATTTTCTGGGTAAGACTGCCCACCCCTGATCTAATTCAGTTTCCAGTACAGGTTAATGGGTTCCCAGCATGAAGTTTGAATCATTTGAACTGATTTTGACAGAGAGACAGGACTGGTGGAAATTAGATACTACACAATAAAAGTGAGCTATTTTATTTCATGAAATTGCCAATATGGAACAGCCTTGATTTACAATTATTCAAACAAGCCATAATTTTAAGTGTTTTTGGTGGATTCATTTTCAGTTAAACCTAAAGTCTCAAATCTCTGGTCTGCACTGCAACCCACTTCCAGTTTTCAAAAACAGCCGCAAATCACACAATACATTTTAAAAACTCGAAACTGCCAACCATATTTCTGAATAGGTGAATGCTAATGACACATCCATAAAATATTCTTCACATGTATGGATAAAATTCAAGCTCCACTTTTGACGTTTTACCATCACTTGCACTGACCTTCAGCAGTGGTGAAAACAGCGCGTGGAAGAAAAATCCATTCTGCAGCGTTCAGCGATTCAATTAACTTCAGAAGCAGATAAACCTTACATGCCAATACACATCAGTTTTACTGCACACGGGGCTCAGAATATCCCATGGCCTTAAAGTCCAGCTTTTACCATAATAAACATAATTCAATTACCTCAGGTGACAGCTAAATAGAACATGCTAAATAAAACTGAACAGAACCGTCATTCTATCACATAGCATTTTATAAATCAAGAGCACATAATTACTTTTAAAATTAATCCAAAGTAGAATGGAATTATCTATTCAATTACTTCACAATAATTATAAAAAGAACCTTCAGCATTTGCCCAGAAAAGGTCAGGCATTACTTAACACACACTAATGAATTAGGCTTGTAAACAAAAGATTACAGGTTCTAAGCAAACCCCTTGTATATACACGGATGAGGTTCATCTACATTGTAATCTATTTTACTTCAAAAGCTTTTCACCTTTTACAATTTTCAAAAAACACTGATCATGTTTACACATGTACGTGCAACAATGAATCTCTACACTTCCGTCTTGCCCCAAATGTTGGCAATTATACATTAAAAGAAAAAGTACATAAATCAGAAAATCTATTCGCAAATGCTGGGGATTACGCGTCCGCTGGTTCCAGGTTCACGGGGAAGACACGAAACTATTGAACCGGTCACCCCACCACTGAAATTAAGCAAAACAATGAAACAAATAAATAACCTACTTATCCAAGTCGTTCAAAATTATGAAAAACCATGAGCTTTATAGGCGTGCCCATAGGTGTGTCTGAAGAGGATATTATGGCTTTGCACGATACTGCTCTAAGCCACGCGGGCTACTCGCTTTAATGCTCGGCGCCGTCAAAAGTCACCGTTTGACCGCGAGCGTCATTGCAATTCAAATGTGCAGCAGTGGAGCAGTTCAGCCCGGGAAAGGGCCCCCCCACACACACACTTTGGGTTCCCTGCAGGCTCCACGCGGCGCTCACGCGCCCCATTCGGAGCGGCGGGCTTTAAAGGCACCGAGGCAAACTGTCAGCGCGCGGCGGAACAGGCATGAAAGCGACTGCAAATTAAACAACGCTGTCCGCGCAGAAAATGCGCATCTCATTACGCAGCAGCAGCAGCTCCAAACAGATCGGCAGACGCTGCAGTCGGCGGATGACTACAAAAGAATTGCATTTCAGAATAGAGAACATTGGGTTCTCAGTTTGGACCTGTTCAATCTGTCGTCATCTTTTGTTAAAACGGGGCAGAAATGTGAGAAAACCTCTTACAAAAGATAGGTTTTCTTGCAAAAAAGGTATGTAAAGTATCTCATTTTGAATAAAATATTGACTAAAATGGGGAACCTGTGGCACAAGACAGGGGACACTAATACCCCTTTTCCACTGCAAAGGTGCCAGTGCTGTTACGGTGCCGATCCCCAAATTGGAACCAGTGCTACGTTTTTCCACAGAAAAAAATGGCGCCGGTGCCGCAAAATCAGCTCCGAACCGGCACCAAACCTTTGCTGGTCTGGATGAAGCACCCGTGTCGTCATGAGAGGTGGGCGGAGTAACCGAGGCAACGCAAAATAAAGATAATGTCAGAAAGTGGGCGTGGTTTGTGACGTGGGCGCAGTGTTGTCACCTGGTTCCCAACGGGCTCTCAAGTCCGTGGAAATGCAGGCCGGCTCTTGCTGGTTCCCAACTTCAGCACCAGCCCAGCACCAGCCCCAGTGCCAGCACTGGCACCAGTGGAGTGGAAAAGGGGCCTAAACAGGATGTCCGCCCATCACATGGCACACACGTTTTTTGGACTGCAAGAGGGAACCTGATATATCGTAGTAAGACAGCTGAGCTGTAAATAAATCCAGGTAGTTTAGTCATTGCTGTTAAATAATTCAGTAAACGCTAAATTCTTTTAGCGTCCTTTCTTCCAAAGGAAAGCCAAAGTCTGACTTCAATTCTATCACAATCAAATATTGATCAAGTCTTAGGATTTCTGTGGCTGGGGGAGGGGGGTATTTAATGGGGGTTTTTATTGGTGCAAAAAATGTTCATGTGCACTTCAAAATACCTGCAAATTTCTCTACTGTTTGGGGGTAAGACATAAGTAGGAAGCCATTCACCATTTATTTCAAATTTAAAATGCTATAAAACAGATTTTTTTTTAGCTATTTTTTTCTTCATTTCATTGTTCTTTATTATTGTTTTTCAATCCATTAGCTGGAACACTGTAGGGCAATGTAAGCCTAGTGGTTAAGAATTTGTATACCCAAGGTATACCCTGGTAGAGCAGCCTAGGCCCTAGGGGAAGGTATCTAACCTGGATTGCCTCAGTAAAATACTGTAAACAGATACTTTGCTTTGGATAAAAGCATCAGAAAAATAAACAGTTAATTGCAGCACAAAGAAGAACTGCAAGCCTAAGAAAATAATTTATGTTGTGGTGTCACAATTTTCTTAAAAGAGTTTTAGGCCCTATAAGCAATATACTATCCTCTGTCTACAGACGTAAAGAGCCTCTCTATAAGAATTTAAGCATAATTAGAATCTACTGACTGACTGGTCCTGTAACTTCCTGCCTGGCTGAGGCGAAATGTTACATTATAATTTGGGCTTAGCAGAGAACTGGAGAACAGGCCATCTGCTAAGTTTTATGTTCTTTTGAAAGAAATTCTCTTAGCTGCTTCAGCTGGCAATCCACTAAGCAATGTAAGACAAATACCAAGCGAAGTAGGAGCGCACATATGCAGGACGGGGAACATAGAAATCCGGCTTGATCCCAGCATATGAGAAGGAATCCTGTCAGACTCCCTCAATTCTCCGGCCAATCAATGGGAACTGCAGCCACGTCAGCGCTCTGAGCAATTTGTCTGTCATCTCAAGAAGCAGCATCCCTACCTGCCTGACAGAAATAGACAAAGATTGGTAATTGCATTTCTGTGATTGAAGTAGTTTTTCCTCAACTCTGCTTTAAAATAGCAACAATCAGGGGGAAAAAAAAACAAACTACAGAAACCATTCAAATGTAACTGCATGATAGAGGCAAACTTAGTTCATTTCAAAACCAGCCAAACCAGAGATATTATGGATAAAATAATGACAATATCTATCCATCCATCCATCCATCCATCCATCCATCCATCCATCCATGCATGATGTTTTAGCGACTTTCCAGATGTCCCTTTATCAGGTGACAAGTGATCAATCAATATAACCTAATCAGAATCTGATTTGCATATGAAATTCAAGATATTCCCTCCGCAGGGGAAAGCCAGCATCTATTCATTCAAACACAGGACTGACACTGAATCAAACTGCTTTGCTATTGTGCTCTCGTAAGCCATCACTAATGTAAAGATGAGAAACCAAACATACTGAACCTTCCAGTATGCTCATCTGCTGTTAGATGCAGATTCAAGGGCAACACTGCAAGGCTGAACAAATTTTTAACAATGCATAAAAGTATCATTGAATTTTATGGTTTGTTATATTTTTCTATTTACTGTAGAAGCTGCGGTGGGGATGCTGGAAAGGGCTGTAATGTGTCAGGCTAACTATGCTAACAGGGGGCTTATTTTACACTCTACCCTTTAGGCTCCATAAATGGTGCATCCAACTTCCAACAGTGTATCCCAGTCAGGGTCACAGGGGGCTTGGAGCTTATCCCTGGCAGCATAGGGCACAAGGGAGGGGTCCACCCTGGATGGGATGCCAGTCCATCAATCATAGCATTTCATTTTATTTTTACAAAGTGCAAGAACATATTTAATAAATCCAGTACATGTTTGTTAATTTCATTTAATTCAAGGCCATTTTCCTTGAGCAAATATTTTATGCTTCATTTTACATTCTTGGCATTGTGACCTGAGAAGGCCCTTAATTTAGATTGTATCCAGGCCATTCCTGGAAAAGGGATGGAGCGATTAGCCTCGTATAAAATCGGAATAAAGCTGGAATGCCTGCTGGCATGAGAAGCACAAGAGTCTGATGTAGAGATTAAGTCCTTCCTGTCGGGCAGAGATCAAGCAGCACCTGAAGGGTCCTGCAGCACTTAAGCAGTCCAAAAAAAGCATTTAGGTAAATGTGCACAAACAGTCTTTGCAACCCAACCCAAACCGTCAAACACACACACACACGTACACACACAGACAAGCAAACACCTGGGGCCCATTAAGCTCTGCCCCCCCCCGTCTGTCACAGCATGTCCCTCCGGCTTCTCTCCCTTCCAGCACTCGAGTGGTGCTCCATGTCTGTTTTTTTGGCTTGGTCTCGGCGATTTATTGCTCTTTGGCTCCTCACTAAAGGTAGGGCCGCCACCCCAAGACTTCAGCCAACAGACCCAGTAATGTGTGTGAACTGGAAGGCTGAACAGTGTATAGACATGGGGGTGCGGGGGGGGGGGATGCAACAGCAGAGTTCACCAAAGGACAAGGAAGCATTAGTGGAATCTGGTGGAAGATGACCAATGAAGAAGAACCATAATATAATCCTAGCGACAGCGATAAAATGAGATTTTATTTACGGCTTTCCTCCTATTTCCGATGTCCCTATTTCTTCATTAATGTTTTTGTAAATGCATCTTTTTATTATATGGTGTAATAAAGTTCCATCTAAACAAACAAGCATGTGACTTTATAATAGAAATTAAAATTAAGAATGTAAGGATTAGGGTAATAACTCTTATGATTTAACTGGAGAAATGAATAATGTAAATGCCCACGAACAATCAGTCAACCTAATTTAGGTAATATTTATTGGGATAACACTGCCCCCAAGTGTCCATAACTATTCACTACTACTAATTTTCATACAGCTGCTGGGTCTTGGGTGATCTTATCTTATACAGGTCCATGTATTACATTGTAACAAGTTATTCGACAGATCAACTGTGAGTCAAAAATTCTGAACTTCTATTATGCAATACGTACACAAACTGACAGTTTGTCACAGCTAACAAACCCTCTGGATTCAGCTCCATTTTCCTAACCACCACACTGTGACGTACCTTCTGGGCTTCCTTAAATGTCCAATAGCTTAAACCATTTGCAAAAGCAGAGGTAAGACTGCATCCTCCTTGATGTTTTATGGTTCAACAAATGTAAATGTCTGTTTGTACATCCCCAACAAGGCCTCATGCAGCTGTAACAGTACATGCATATCACCAAATCTGACAAGCGAATTCTCCATTTGCCGTCATGCATTTAAAAGGAAACATACAGTAGCCTCAAATAAAAACGGGAACCCGTAGTCCAATAATCTCATATTAAATGTTTACAAGCATACACATAAAATAGATTAATATGAGCAAATCATATTCACTTTGAACAAAACAAAAAATATATTATGTATACAGCTTGAATTGAATTCTCTAGCACTCAAATCTGAACAGCTCACAAACAGATTTTCTCAGTCTTTTGCGAACAATTCCAGGAGAAATTACAAAACCAATTCCAAACAATGTAAATCCATCACTCCATATTAAAAACAAGGAATTCTGGCAACTGCTTCCCTAGCAAATCATCCATAAGATCTAGTCATATAACAGTCAAAGCAGTCTAAAAGAATTTCTGGCTTACATCTATGAACCTACATTTACATTTACTGGGATGCAAACTCAGAGGTGAAAAGGGTGACAAGGATGCAAACTTGAAAACTATCGGATTTCAATTTGGTGTATTTTTTGACCCCACCAGATGGTGCACTCGGTACAAAAAAGGGCCCAAAACATACCTCAAACCAACCCAAGAGCACCATCTAGTGGGGTCAAAAAATACTGCAAATGGTTCATGGTAAGTTGTTTTGGCCATCACTAACAAATGGGCATTCAGCTAGCTTTGAGGCTGAGGCAAAATGAAATGCTGGCTCCACTACACCACTGACCACATATAGTTCTTTTACAAGCTGGCAGATCTGCCAACAGAGAGTTGCTGTAGTCAAGTTGTGGAGTAACAAGTGCCTGTACTAGAAGCTGAGCAGCATATTGAGATAGAAACGGTCTGATCTTTATGATGTTATTCAGGATAAATCTCGGGAGGGCGCTGTTACATGCTCTGCCGCAATCCACCAGCTTCTTCCTCTATAATTAAAAAAAACTGTATGCACTATTTCAAATAATTTATCTAAATAAAATAAAACAGGCAAAGGATATTGTACAGAACCTTCCAAAAACACCATAAGGCCACAGTAAATGTTATTGAAGAATTTCATTCTTTGGTCTGTGGGCATCTGTGTAAGATGTCCAGGCCTCTCAGTTTATCATCATCATCATCATCATCGTCGTCGTCGTTAATAAAAAATAATAGATAATTTATTGATCCCCATGAGGAAATTCTCTTTACGCCTCCCCCAACTTGCTGGCCGCGAAGGGCAGCCTCCCATAGCGGCACCCAGGGAGCTGGGGGTTAAGGCTCCTACTCAAAGACCCACAGATGTACTGAGTGTGAGCTCGACCCAGCAACCTTCTGATCACAGGCACCGAGGCTTAGCCTACTGAGCCACATGCTGCTCTGAGGTTTTTAGAGGCTCAAACTCCCTAACCTGTCATGTAAAGGAGGCCCAGCATCCCTTCCTTCAGCATCAGTGCCTTTGTCCTTCCCTCCTCATGAATGTGGATGTGGATCCCAATTCACCTCCAGTGCACTAGGGGGCGATGCTCACCTCACCTGATGGGAGACACCACTCTTTTGTGAGACTATTGTGCGAATTTGCTACTCCACACTTGGCAGTGCATGACTCAAGGCTAGTTCTATGGTAACAGAATTACAACTGAATCTGGCTGCAATGTGAAAAGAACTGACTGTCTGAAATACCATCAGTTTTCTGCCTTTGCATCCCAAAATGCATGACATTTTGGTAACAAAATTACCTCCGCTGTGGAATTGCCCAGGTATGCATCACATCAAAGACACCAACTCTAGTCCTCCTTTCTGAATACCTTACTTAAAGAATCGTGTTTCAATACCTAATTTCACTTTCATGTATTTATACTTGTCAAATAACTACAGTGATTTCACTAGCTTCTTTACATGTTTAATACTTCTATAAGATTGCACCCACTATATTTTTGGCAATACTTGCACATTATCTGACTAAAGCACAAATGTAAAAGCCCACATATTAGCAGTTTGGTCACATATTCCCCAGTGGGACCTTATTAAATGTATACACTTTTGTTTGGTCCTAAGCCTCGAACCCTCAGACTGCCAACAGAAGCTTATTATATCGTCTCTGAGATGCAACTGACAGGACAAATGGAATACTGGGCACAATGTGATATGCAATTATTAATATTTAATAAGTATTATCTCAGCCTCAGTAATAGGTATATATTCAAATGCAAATCATCCAGCCCACCTCTTTTGGAGTAGAGGATCACAGGAGGGCCAGAGTCTCTAATTCCAGACAGCACAGGACACGAGGCAGGGGAACACACACACGCACACACACATACACAGACACACACATACATTTGTATTCATATCTTTGTGGGGACCGTCCATTCATTTTTATGGGAAAAACCCTAATCCTAACAATGACAACCTTAACCTCTACCCAACCCTAACTTTAACCATAAACAACCAAACAAAATAGGCATTTTTAGTTCTTTAATAGCAGTCATAGATTTTTATAAGATTGAGTTTCCCAACTGGTTATCACATTGCGGGGATATATGTTCCCCATGATGTAATAAACACACACACACACACACACACACATATATATATATATATATACACAAACTCACTATGGCCAAATTGCAACACTGCATTTTTTTGGATTGCAGGTGAAAACCAGACTAGCCAGAGGAAATCCACACAACACTGAAGGGGCATGCAAACACAGCATGGACGGGTGATACGCATTATCACCAACTCTGGTTGGTGTGACACTATGTGCACTTATGCCCAGGGCTGTTTCTAGCCACTGAAAAGATCAGGGGATAAGTCAAGTTTACCTGTAGCATGCACTGTTATGGCTGAATGAGGCCTTATTGGGGATGTACTGGCTTCAGGGTTAGGCTCACAGCCCCCAGTGATCAGACCTAACGACGCTCAAGCAGATATATAGACCTGGCAACAAACTACTGCTGCTTCTTTGTCTTGATATACAGTGCTTTAAGTGTGAAAACACCGGTGCTGGTACTCACCTTGTTTTTCACTACCGGTGGATTTTGAGAGGTGTCAGTACGCAAGAAACGTTCCCGGTACTAGAAGAGGAAAACAATGAGGTACTGGTACCACGTGCAGGTGTTACGCCGAAAAAGACATCCCTGCCGTAGAATGCATGCCTGTCTCTAAATCAGGGGTAGCCAGTCTTATCCGCAAAGGTCCAGTGTGTTTGCAGGTCAGCTGTTCAAACCCAGGTGTGAGGACTCTTTCATCCAATCAGTCCTCTAATTAGTAATCTAATTAGGGAGTTGCAGAGAAAACCCGCATACACACCGGCCCTTTGCGGATAAGATTGGCCACCCCTGCTCTAAATGACCGATTGGTCGCTGATCTGAAACGAGTTGAGCTACTTTGTCGAGTTAGGCTACCGCAGTACTAATCGATAGCCCTAACCCTTACCCCCAAAAAACCTGTAAAACCCTAACCCCCAAAAAACCGTAAAAGCCTAACCCCCAAAAGCTCAACTCGTCAGAACATCGGCATGCATTCTACGGCAGGGATGCCTTTTTCGGCATAACACCGGTGAGTGTACCGGCCCGCTTCAAGCACTGCTGAAAAACGATCACACCCTGAGAGCACAGGCAGAACCGAGCAAAGTGAACGGGTAAATGAGACCCTACATGACACACCAAATCCAACCCAGATCATATCTGTCAAGCTTGTACACTGACCCATAAAGAACCAATAAACTAAGGATTACAGAGGGTGTGCAATCGTAAGAACACAAGTACGTATAAGACTGTTGCAGGAATTAGTTTGTAACATAAACTTTCTAAGCAGCAAAAGTGCAAACTCAGTAACACAAACTAAGACTGCCAATATCCCGTTATGTTTGAAGGGTAGCGTAAAATAAGAGTACTCTTCTGTCAAAGTGTCATTGTGTATATTATGCATTATGACACTTGGTACCGTACGTTGTCAGATTAGTGATAGATGTTTGGGCATCTTACCGTGAAAAACAATATTCACACGTAGTTCCCATCCCATTCTTAGAAACAACGTGCGCGTACGGTTCAGCCGTGAATATCTGTTCTCCTGCTCTTATCGGCAGGGCAGCACGCAAACCATTGCCCTTTCCTTCACTACAGAAGCGTTCGAGTTTACGCGCCATGTTCCAGCCTGGTCCTGAAACGGCGAACCGGGTTGATATGTATGGCTATAATGCGCATGCGTGTGAAGTTCAGTGAACTACACTTCCGCCTTCGTCATATGAAGATTGCGTACTTTGTTTTTGATAAGGGCATATGAATTAATTTCTCTTCTGCTCTCACTTTTTCGCCGCATTTCCTGAAGAGGGTCGCGGTTTCAACTAATTAAATCACCTGGATTATGACTGGCATTGGGCACATATAAAAAGTATGAATTTTTGTTTGTTATTAATCGCTATAAAATACATATTTTTTGTAGTTCGATCATATGTAAACTTATGTTGCAACTAAACTGCGGTGAACTCGGACGCCTGAATATTTAAGTGTATCGGTCCGACTAATCAATAATAATAATCAAGTGCGAGGTGTGATTTCAGAAATACTGAAAAGGA
>JAODJU010000025.1:10397067-10417763 GCA_026776725.1 Gnathonemus echidnorhynchus
TCACCTGAAAGGAGACCTGACAGAGAGGAACGCTGCCATCTTTGAGTGCAATCCTGGTGTGTTGTACGTTTTTAAATTTGAATTATTTAGCATTTTGATAGTTCATATGCAAGTTACTGTTTTTGTTTATATTTTTTAACCCTAGTACAATTTTGTTACAAAAATATCTTTGGTTTTTGCATCAGATTAGTGCAACAGATTAACTGTGAGCCTTTTGTGTGTTTTTTTTTTTTTTTGTTCTTTAAAAGTCTTCTTTAAATATCGTTCTTCTACTCTTGATGTTTGTGTCCAGGCCCAGGGGTACTGACACGGGCTCTTCTGAATTCTGGGGCACAGCGGGTCATTGGTCTGGAGAGTGATAAGAGCTTCCTTAAGGATCTGCAGGTGAGCATGTCTATCATCTCACGCAGCTTTTCTTAGTCAGTTATGTATATTTGGTTGTTTGGATCCAGCAGATGCCCTGAGACCTGCATGCTTGCTGTTATCTTTGTGACACTGTGTCTTACAGTACTCTGCATGTCTGTCACCTAATGTTTTATTGCATAATCCGCTGGTCTGTAAGTGTGGTGAGGTTTGGCTCATGCCATGCTCTTTAACACGGGGGTATGCACTTTGTGTCTAAGGCTTTGGAGAATACTCTGGATGGGCAGCTGGAGGTGGTGCACTGTGACTTCTTCAAGCTGGACCCCCTCGGACAGGGCACCATGAAGCCCCCGTCAATGTACTCTGACAAGCTCTTCAATGACCTGGGCATCTCTGAAGTCCCATGGACTGCTGGTCAGTCTCACAGGCATTCAGTAAACATTACTCACCTTCTGGCAAGTGATGCCTTTATGTTATATTAGTACCTGAAATCAAATTGTATTATTACAGACCTTCAGAGAAAAGGACAAGATTGAAAGGAGATTTTCTTTCTGTCAATAAATGTGTTAAACTGGAAGGTTTTTTGCTGCTGTTAGAAAAATGTTTCTATTCTTGTTTATCTTAAAAAGGCTCCTACACTAAATAGGGAGAAAAGATTAGAGAAGTTGATAACTCTTAAGTACAGTAAACACAGAAGTAAAATTTTTGTTCCCTATTAGGCTGTATGATGCTGTTATCTGCAAGAATATGGAAATTATGTTCAATTATGTTAATCTTAAATTATGTAGAATGTTTCCATTAGAACACATTTTGATGAAAAATCCAACACATTGGAATTAACCACTTGCACTTCAACAAAATTGAACAAATTTAATGGATTCTGTGAGGTCTGTTCTTAGCCTCTTGAAATGCATTATTTCTGTCTGTGTGTCCAGATGTTCCAGTGAAGGTGATGGGAATCTTCCCCCAGCGGAATGAGAGGAGCATTTTGTGGAAGCTGGTCTATTCCCTTTTTGAGCGCACATCAGTTTTCCGCTATGGCCGTGTGCAATTGGTCATCTTCATGAGCGAGAAGGAGTATTTGGTAACCTGACATTATTCCTTGGAGTAACCTTAAAACTAGTTGTGTGCCCTGATTACAGACCAACTGCTTATGGGGTGGGGGTGGGGGTGGAGCTGATTTGGTTCCTATCAATGACGAAACTAAACCTACAACCTTAGATTAGAATCTTAATGTTTCTTACTGGTTGGTAATTTTGGCTTTCTTGCATGTCCATTGTAGAAACTGGTTGCTTCTCCAGGGGATCTGAAAAAGTACCAGCCCCTTGGGGTGCTGTGGCAGATAGCGTGTGATATCGAGCTCCTCCACAAGGTGAGAGGTCTCATTCTGCACCAGCACTTATGCACAGGGCCAGAAGAGACAGTTTCGCAGAGTAAACAATCACACACTGAATCACTGAAGTATGTTTATACTGCTCTTTGATTTATGAAATTGACAGGAAAGAGAATGTGACATTTAAAGAATAAAAATACTTTTTGGCATATTTTAATGTTTTAATTTTCTACATTTTTAGGAACCATGGACGACTTTTGTGACCTCAGCAAAACGTAGTTCTTTGACAGCCCAAAAAACAACGGCAAGAGATTCTTTTTCTTGGCTATTTCACAGATTTGCATTGAAACTTAATTGCATAGTTGCATGTGCACATATCTCGTATCAATTTCACTGCACTGCCATTTGTTCCTCAGAATATCTGTTTGCCATAAGGATGTTTTTACTGTGTGCTGTCGTCCCCTCCCAGCTCCCGAATGACCACCTGTGCCTGGTAAGGCTGACCCCCCGCCCTAGCCTTTTTTCCGTGAATCTTACCCCTGCCAACGGGGCGACCCTAATCATGATGGTCAAGCAGTGCTTAACTAAGAAGAAAGCCCTGCTCATTGATCAGTTAAAGTGAGTATACAATGTACATCCCATTAGAGAGCAAGTAACGTCTTGTCATATAACCGAAGGCAGTTTATTAAGTTTCATTATAATGCAAGAACCACAATACAGATCTTTTGCTTTTTTAGATTAGAGATCCAAAATGTCCTAAGTGATCTTGTTGGATTCAGGGTGTTTAATGTTGGATCACTTGGACCATACCAGAGGCATCACTAGGCTGAAGCATAGTGGGGTTTAAGGCCCAAACAAGCCCCAAATGATTTGTTCAGCTCAGATGTTTTAACACGCATGCTTTGTTTGAGAACCGGTGCTACGTCCCGATGTCTTAAGATCATAGCGATGCGCCTGGATCATACCTTCTGCCATCAGGCTAATTCCATGAAGAATCATCTTAAGAGCCTTTTCGCACTAATCTCATTTTCCCACTGACTCTCACCAAGCAGCAGTGATCATGTTGACTCAGGTTCACTTGGCACTGGATGCTGTCATTGTATTATTCATTTGGATTTGGTTTCCACCAAGTTCTCACGGTGGTGTTTTTGTGTAGATTTTCTGATGTTATACTGATATCAATATTACATTTCTTTAAAAAAAACTCTGAGACCATCGTCCAAAAAATATGCAATACAGGAAATCAGGCAAATACATTTTCACTGCGCGAAATGTTGGTTTCTTGACAGCTATTTGTTTTTGATGTGTTTGACTTGCACGTCACTTTGGACAAAAGCATCTGTTACAAAAATCAAAATTTCTAAAATTCATTTAGCAGATGTTTCATGCATTAAGCAAGTTCTCATTCCTTCTTTACACTCTGTTCTTGCAGCTCATGGTCTCCTGAAAGCGGGGCAAAGGTGCTTAATGAGCTCGGTCTTCTAGAGGACATCCGGACAGGACACGTCTTCCCAGAAGAGTACAAAATCCTGTTTGAAAGTCTGCACCAGTCCAAGGAATTCACCCAGAGCTGGCTGTACGATGAGACCTTAAACACTCAGACCTCAGTCGTCCTGTAAATTGTTTTAGGGGTGAAACCTTTGTGAGCCCCTTTCAAGATCAAGGGTGTCCTAAAAGCAGAGGGTGACAGTGGAGGAGACCCCTGGATGCAGTAGGTCAGTGCTGCCTGGCCATTACAAATCATGAAGCTCTCCTTCACAGACAAGGTCTTCACTGTCCAGCACTTGATTAACATAAAATGAGCAAACAATTGTCGATCTACTGTAAACTTACTGCAGAGTTCATTAACAAGCATTGAAATATGGCTAGTTCTGTCCCCTTGTGTAATGCCCTATGTTTAATTACAGTTTTTATATATAATGGATATGTACATAGTGTATTTGGAAATCATGCTGCTTGATAAGCCATCGGAATGAAACGATGCTGTTACACAAAGAACCTGTGATAAGGTAATATAATAGTTACTGAATTATAGTCAAAGGGAAGTTACAGGATGTTCTGTGATGTATCAGGAGTGTTGGTATTTCATCAGGATTCTGTCGATAATGTTATACCACTTAAATTTTGTTCACCATTCAGAAGTTTGTCCTCTGGTAATATGCAATAATATGAGTCTCCCTCGATATGGACATTTAAAGAAATTATTTGTAATAAATAATTAAATCTGGTCACAGCACAGTTTGGACTGTGCCACCACTATTCGTTTTCCATTGTGTTTCAATGTGTTACTGTAACCACTGAGATGCACTTTTAGGGATAAGAATCAGTCAAAGCTTATTTGCGGATACAGTGTGTATTTATATTACGAAAAAAAACTAATTACAAAACTTGTTGCATCAGTTTCAGAACAGGTAATTGTGGACAACGTTAAATAGTACAAAGTCTTAAGCCATAAATGTCGAAATTAAATGTACGATATTTTGTGATTATTCATAGCTTAGAGGGGGGTCCCGTATTTCTTCAGTTTCGCCCCTGATATAAGCTATTCACCGATGTAAAATTGCTATAAACAAAATTTATGCGATAAAATGTAAAGGTGAATGCGGTCGCTACTAAACGACATATCCACTGCGCTTTTTAATAAAACAGAAAATGCAACCTAGTGTAATACCTAGTTATTTGTTGAAATTACACTTAGAGCAACAATTTTTAGGAAGTAACAAATATTTCGAACTGTTATTTACAGAAATCTTACAACAAATCTATATTAATCCATTATAAACCTAAAATTAGCTACATTAAAAGCGTTGGATTAGTTTTAAAAGCCTACAGACTATTAACAAGGTAATAAAACTGTTACATACATGTATATACGTGTGTAGACGAATTGAAAATCTTACTCCAACAAGCTGACCAAAGTGGGCAACCCCGTATTTACTACTGTTGGTCAAAATAAACCATTTCAGAAGCATAAACAACTGCTTCGAACATAAAGTAATTCTACGAAAAAAGCTGACAGACAGTAGACTACCCCACGTATTTTCTCCGCACCGACATCAGGAGAGGAAAAGCGGGACTGCGCCGGGAGGTGGCGCTCTTCTCTCGCACAGGAGCGGCTCCGTAGCCGTGCTCGTCCTCCTAGATGCCCGGATAGATCTCAGGAAGCGACCTGATCGCGCAGACCTGGGTGTCAGCCTGACGCGGGGGGCGATGCGGCCAGAAGCGGCGGCCGGGGCCGGCTGATGCGGACACCATGCGCCGATTAGCGTGATGCTGCGGCCGAGCCTGAGCGCCTTTACACGCTGCATGAGCCACTAAGCGAGGTAGGTGTTACCGCTGCGGAGAAAATGTCAGCCCGCGACCCGAAGCTGTCGCTGGGCGACGGCGCTTTTGGCTACATACTTACTGCAAACAGCATCTAATCCTCCGGGCATTTAATGCAAATGATACAAGGTATCTTATCTCGGTCAAATATAAGATCAAACGCTGTTTACGGAGAATTAACAAAAGGGGTCATCTGTCAACAAATAATCCTATTTCATGCTAGTTATGGGGTATTAGCTGTTATTTCATTGAAGGTGTTTGCGCCCCCGGACTCCAGTAATCGAGCGTTACGTTAACAGGGGGTTTTTGGTTCTGCTTTCGGTGTCTGTCGTTTAGCGACTGAAGCTAAGTGGCCCCGGCGCGGGCAGCGGGTTCTGATCGGCTAGTAATGCTAGCAAGGTGCCGGAGCGGTGGCTGCCCTGTCGAAGGACGGGAAAGGAAACCTTGGCGGTCCGCAGCTGCCGCCCCGGGACCGCAGACACACGCCAAGGTCCCGAACCTCCAGCTTTTATGATGTCGCCGTAATGAAGAGGATTGCTTTCCCGGTTGCACTGGATTGTTTTATGCTTCCCGTCATTTGTATGTATGTTATGATTTGAGGATGTGCATTTCGGACACGCTTTCATTATTTATTTGGTTTGTTATTTAAAAAGCCACGTTCCCTTTCGCTGACGATGGGGAGATTCCGTAACGTAAATATGACACGCCGATCTCTTCGCTGCGCCTTAAGACGTTTTATTACTTTTTAAGTGCCGCAAGAGAGGCCGGTGGTATTTTCCGTTTTCGTGGCGTTCTGTTAACTACCAATCACATAATAATGAAATGTTTATAGGTTTCTGATCCTCCGCGCGAGAATGATGCAGATCATTAGATAGAAAGTATTTGTTAGGGTCCCGCGCGCCGGCTGCACATTAACCAGGTAAAATCAGTCGCTGTATCAGTGGTCCGGTGGTGGCAGTATTGGTGGTTTTCCATTCAGTCGTTTCTGATTTCGCATGTCGAATTTAGGATTCTGGTTATTTTCAGATATGAGATATTTGGGATGTTAATGAAGGTTAAACTTTACACCGAGATGGACCGAATAACTTCTGTTAAGAAGCAGTCTGAACATGAAATGGTGCCCCGTGCAGTCACAGCAACGTCAAATTTTAGTCAACCCCGAAGTTAAAGATTTACTGCAAATTTCTTGCTTTCGGTATTAGTCTTTGTTGTCTGATAGGTAACAGACTTGGGAAATGTTTATGCAGGCAGGTAAAAGAACCGGCACATACCTTTCACAAACGCTGGGACCATTGTCACATTGCTCTGTCACGGTTGCCTGCTCTATTTGTTGTTGGAAATGTGAGGTTCCCACTCATTTGCATCCTCATTTGAGGTTCGTGTCGGCTTTTAGTGCAAAATCTTAAAATTGGGCGCTTTGAACATGACGTGTATCCAGCTATTGGCTTTGAGTCTAAATATATTATGAGAACAAAGGAAATGTACAGAAAAGGCAGTCAAGCTATATAACTATAGTGTTTGGAAAGGCAACAACAGTTTAAAATATCTAAACGTCATGCTCAGGAAATTGTGACAAAATAATTTAAATGAACAGATTTGGTAATCCAAGTCTCATCTGAAAGTATAACCTGTGATAATTAAGGAAAATAAGGCAAGGTATGATTCCTAGAAATGTATTTATGATTTGATACTTTACGTTAGTAGCAAATGAGGGAGCGTTGATTTAGAATATTACTCAAGTTCTCAAAACTATATCTTGTGGAGGTGTGTATAGATTTATAACCATGATTTTTGTGTGTGTGTGTGTGTGGGTGTTTCTGTGTAAGGCTGCTGTCTGAAATATGAAACTGGACGCATTTTGAGGTAACATCTTCATTTGAGTAGTGCAGCCTTGTTCACTCTGTCACTGAGCAGGTACAGGATGGTAGGCTGTACGCTGTCCTTGTCTGTCATTACTCTGCAATCCAGAGGATTTATGAGCAGCTGTGTGAGTGTAAATGTAATTCTTTGAACAGTGTTCTTTGTTTTTTCAGTCATAATAAGCTGTCCTTTCTTTAATTTTCAGTGTGTCCTATCTCCCCTGCACAGCCAGAGTAACCCTCGCTTGTCCGTGGCTCCTATTAAGCATCAGTAGCGCCATTAAGGTTGCCTTTGTCACTTCTGGGTTTCGATATATATTTCTTCCTCTGCTTTAATTTTAATCCTTTCGGCACCAACTGAGTGCAGACGTTGACCTAATTTTGCCGCGCAGCTCGTTCAGTGTAGTTATTCGTGATGGAGGGAGAGCATATGCATCGCTAACAGTTTACAGAGTTGCAGGAAGGCCATTGCTAGGGTGACTGCTCAAAGCACTGACTTAATGGGCTGCTCAGTGCCAGCAAACACTTCCTCTGTGCGTGTCTGACCTTCCCAACATGGATCGTCTCAAAGATCTTGACATGAGTATTTGCCAACAATGTTGCAAGTTGATATGGCAACTGGAAGGAGAACAGCATGTAGCATGAAGACAGATGTAACAGTATATAATGTTATATAACATTATTATATAAATATGTGTGTGTCTGTGTGTGTGTATACATATGTGTGTGTGTATGTATGTAAAATATAAAATGTGTGTGTGTGTGTGTGAAAGGTCAGTGTGGAAAATAAGAGAATTACGTGCCAGCAATGCTGTTGAGTGACTTTGGTTATTTTAAGAACTCTGTACCTCACGTGACCTCATCTTCATATGCATGTGCTTGTCTGAACCTCTAGGCGCAAAACCTGCGTGTAACAGATTAATCACTCGGTGCATGTGCTGTTCAGGTTGGAAGGTTGTTAATGACTTAAAGTGAAGTTTTCACTATTGGTAAGGCACATAACTCTGCTTATAGAATATCTGCATGTCACAAAAATTGCACAAGGTATAGCACTGGTATCAAAAACTGTGATCCATTTTATTGTTGCTGATTTGCCATATTTTTTGTGAGTTTAATGAAAAATTAAAAAAATTTGCAGTTGCATCTCTTCTCTTTGGCAAAAGATGTTTCCCACTGAGCTTTAGAAGACCTGTCACTAATTTATTATTTATCACTAATCATTTGTGAATTGAAATTCCTCCTGGAAGAGAAGAACTTGTCATC
This sequence comes from Gnathonemus echidnorhynchus, assembly GCA_026776725.1. Taxonomy (NCBI): domain Eukaryota; kingdom Metazoa; phylum Chordata; class Actinopteri; order Osteoglossiformes; family Mormyridae; genus Gnathonemus; species Gnathonemus echidnorhynchus. The sequence goes on from JAODJU010000025.1 coordinate 10,405,210, forward strand.
AAAGCTGAACTGAAAGGGTTTGTTTTTTTTTTTGTGAAAAGGGGTGCAAGATCTGCATTTTTACCTTACTTAAGTTTTTTTGTGCAGCATAATTCTGAAGAGCTGTCAGCACTCTAGGTTTCAAACAGACCATCACTGTAAACTGTCCCCAAATTATGATTTCCAGAGTGTCATGCACTGACTTTTTGAGGGGCAGCTGCTCGAACGGGGGGGGGGGGGATTCAGGCACCCTGCACCCCCCCCGCCTGAATTTCCATATAGCCTGCAAACATTCGTGAACACAATTTTTTGCTTTTACTTAATATGATGTCCCTCCATTTTGAAAATTATTTAAAAATTGGGGTATTTATCACGTGTGAGTCCTAAAAATCCACATGAACACTTCAGTGGTGAATGTTGTTTTCTTTGTACCCGTTTCACCTTTTCTGAGTGTGCAGTGAGGCAGAAACATAGCTAGCGGAAGCGCAGCAGCCAGCTGTTGGACGACTCAGCCTTCGTGGATTCCTGTCAGTGACATTCTGGAGCATCTCCTATTGGCCGAGCTGGACGGAGGACCTGTTTTTACACGTCATGCCTATGATAAGGCAGCCGAATCAGCTTTACGGGAATCACTTCTGACGTTTTGCATTATCCTGGTTAGAAGGATCTGTGCTGGAAGAGGCTTTTGGCACTTAATGAAAACACCACTAAGAACACTGTAGCTGCCAAATCTCCCTTAACATGAAGAAATCCAGTGGCCAACACCAAATGTATCTAATAATGTTTTATTACATAGTGTGTCACAGTATGCTGGATGTTTTTATTTAAATACACTAATAGAATAGCTGGCAGTATATTTACATTTTTTTATGTGGTCCAGCTAAGTAAATAATAGTTTAATTTTCGGAATTTTGTTGTTTGGTCAACAACTGATAGCAGAGCCTTTGTCTGAGTTGAATGTAAGGTTTGTGTTTTTTAATTGACACTTTTTGATGCTTTTGCATGCAGTATTAATTGAATAAGAAAAAAATGCAGTCCTAAGTGTGTGTCTGAGTGGTGTGGTGCCCGGTGACGGGTAGCGGTCCGTCCTGGGTTGTTCCCTGCTTTGTGCCCATAGCTTCCAGGGTAGGGTTTGGCCCCCCACAACCCTGCATAGGACAAGCGGCTGTGGACAGTGAATGATTGAATGGATGTGTGAACGTTCCTGATTCTCTATGGCAGTGTTTCCCAACCCAGTTCTTGGAGACCCACAGACGGTCCACATTTCTGCTGCCAGAAGCAGAGTTGAGGAGCAAAACACGGACAGTCTGTGGGTCCCCAAGGACTGGTTGGGAAACGCAGCTCTATGGTATTGTTGCTTGTATTGCTTGCTCATATAGAACATATTGTGCGTGTCATACCTCTCTGTGTATTACAGAGAAACTTTTTTTTTTTTTTTTTTTTTTAACCATTATGTTCACCCTGGGACAGTACATGGTCATCCACTGGTTGTCCTCAAGGAATGACCTTGTAACATGATTTATCCTCCTGGAGGAGATAGTCCAGAGGTGTAAGTAAAGGGTGTAATATCGTGGCTCACCATGACCTGTCGCCCGGCGACGACATAAATTTCAAGGTCGTCTTTCTTGGCAGTTTTGAAATTAACTTCCTAAAAAGGTTGTTTAAACAGGTGAGAGAGATCTTGTATGGAATCGTGAAGCCCCCACTCCCCACTTGAACAATATTCATGTCACCCCACCCCCCCAAAAAGGGTGCTTAGCATTTACTTACTTATAAGGTCATGCATTAGTGGTACAGCAGGCCTAGTGCTGCTGTATCTTCATAAGTGGCTCCTCATTGAAAAGCCCTGCTGTAGTAACCTTTAACATTTCTAATCAGGTGCGCAGAGCCATGAAATTATTTACGCAAACAAAGTAGCATCGGGTAGGTGAGAGACAAAAAAAACAAATGTAATATCAAAGTTTACCTTTTTTAAATGAAAAGCTGTTTAAGGCCGTTAGCAGTTTGCAGACGTGTATAATTTTCTCTCTAGGCACAAAGTGCTCTCAGCCTAATGGTTCTAAAATATTTAAACGGGTCAAAGGTCACAGTGACTCTTGTAGGAAACCAGGCCAGCAGACTGATGAGCAGTTACTGGATCACTGCAGGGACCTGCCTGCTCCCTCCGCGACTGTGCAGAATCCTGTCTTTCAGAATGGTGACGTCTTCCATGAGTATAAAGAGACCGGGGCCTGACTCTCAGCCTTATACCGTGCCCTTGTCGTGTCGAATTAGAAAATTAAATGCAGAAAAGGGGGCACTTCAAATGCTCTTGCTGTTAGCTTTCTGTCAGATTCCTCAGGCCCACAATTTAGCCCTCATCCAACGCTTTGAAGGTGAGTTAAATCATAGCTGATATTCTTGTGTGCCAGCAGTTCGAATCCTGTTTCATAGATGGGTCTTGAAATCATTCCCGACTCATTTCATCGCGTTACTACAGAACAATACTGACTGCACTAATCTGTAGTGAGTTACCGCTCATTAACATATCAGGGTGCCTTTATGGTCAAGGCGTGTGGTGTCTCTGGTATGGATTGTTTCAGTAGCACAAAATTGTGGCACATTTGTGATGAATTATCCTTAAGACTACCAAGCCCCTGACCTAGGGGTCTTTAACGAAGACTAATTATGTATCAGAGGACTGACACAACAGGGGTGTTTTTTCTTGATCTTGATATTTCTTTTTTGGTGTCAGTGTTAAACCAACAGGCTTGTGTTTTTCTCTCAGGTGTACTTGTAGGTTGATGGTCACCAGCTGGGCTCCCTCATGGAGGAGGAGCGCTCAGACAGCACCAGGGGGGTGCGGCAAGGATGGGGGGGCGTCACGGATCTCCAGAACAACCTGGACCGCGGCCCCTGCCCCACGTTGTCCCTCTCCGACGAAAATCAGAACAGGCTAACGGAGAACGGGCAGGACGAAATGGACGGCAGCCTGCAGACTGACCGGACGCCGTCTCAGCTAGACTCTGAGAATAACAATGAGGAAGAAGATGAGCGGGCTGACAGGCTTGTGGACAGCTATGGCGAGTCCCGGGCAGAAACGCCGCGGGCAGAAACGCCAAGGGCAGAAACGCCGGACTCACCAAAACACAGCGCATGGCTCACTGCCCAAACTGGCAGTACTGGTACAGTATGACACATTTAATATTCTGTAGACGACTTCTGACAAAACATCACTGGCGATTTTAAATCAGTGTGGCATCATCGTCAGCTGTTATCCAGCATAGTCAAACTAGCGAAATACGCTATAAAATTTCTTGCATGCAAATGAAGATTCACCCTAAATGTTACACAGAGTAATGTGTGATATCGAGTATTGTAACCTCAGGAGGACAGCTTGGCTTGTGCAGACATCAGTAAACGTACAATTATGGTTTTATTAAAATTTTTATATGCTCTGGGAGATGAAATGACACATAATTTACAGTTTAGAGAGTATAACAGCCAGCAGTATATATTTTTGTAGAACTGAAAATAGATGTCAGAGCTGTGAGGGAGCAAAAATGTGGACTGTCTGATAGGGAGCACAAACGTGAGAGCCGAGCTGGGAAGCACTGAATTCTAAAATGTTCTGAGCTGAACAGTTTTGGATAAGGAATTTCTTTCAAATTTAAGTGCAGTTTTCCCAAATGTAGTCCAGTAAAGTTCCATATTGCTTTGTAATCTCTATATCAACATTATACCTAAAACCTGTAGAAAAGCTGCTACGTCCTGCCAGGGTCTTTATGAAAGTAATTCTTGTTAGATCATGTCTATATTAGATCCGTTCAATTACTTGAAATGAAGTTTTCTTATTAAAAGAGCATTTGCCCTTGAAATTGAGCAGATTTCTTTCATGCCACTTTAAGATTACTAGGTCATGATATCATCTTAATATATGAGTACCGGTGAGTATTATAATGTTGTATTGTATATATTGCAGTATCATTTTTATCGTGCTGTTAGGAGTGTTTTTTTAATTAAATATGGCGCACACATCCTTTGCCCATAGCGGTAGGTTCTTTGTTGGCTGTGTTTTTTTGCTGGAATTAAATCAGTTGGACACCTTGGAATGTGAAATATGTTCCTAGACTAGTTTTTGTTTGTTTGTTTGTTTTGTTTTTGCTGGTCATTGAAATTCTGTACCTTCTGCTACTGCTTAATTATTGCAGTTGAGAATCAAGTATTTAGATTTACAACAGGGGACACTTTTGCTGTTGAATGTTTGGCATTTTATTCTGCAGAGATTGTATTGCTGTTGCTCAGTTTTGGATTCATTTTACCAAGTACCTGTGCTTTGGTGATCCGTAGCAGAGTGAACAACAAAACAGGAGAGCAAACTTAACTGGACAGCTAATGTCAACAAGCGACAACTGTGTGCACTGATTAGAGTGGGTGACGACTTCCTGGTCCATGAAATATAAATGGCAGTATGGTAAACGTCTTTGCCTTTGGGCTGAATGCTTAGCACATTATTTTAAACTAACATCTACACTTTATCAGGTAATGTCAGTGTGCAAATGGGAGTGGTATGTAGCCCAATGGGTTAGGATGTTGTACGCGTGATCGCAAGGTTGCCTGTTCGAATCCCAGGGTCAGCAAAGTAATTTTGCCATTGGGCCCCCAGGCTGTCTGACCCAATTTTCTCTATTGTATGTCACTTTGGGTAAAAGCATCTGTTAAATAAATAGAATACAAGATTAAACATTGAGTTTTTTGACTGAGCTGCACTACAGTCTGCTTGGTCTTTCCTATTGAAGGTCGATCGCAGGTCATGTGCATTTATGTCTCCTAATTTGCAGCCTGATCAGATGTGTGGTTGATCCAGCAGCCTCAGTAGAGAATAGGCTGACTGGCTGGCCACCATCCCCGGGTTGGGTTGGGTTGGGGTGGGGTGAGCTTGGGGGAGGGAGGGGCCTCAGGGAATGTTTACCTGCCTGACGTTGCTCGTTGAACTTTCAGGTTTAGGCAGACGTGATTGCACAGGGGATCAGGTCTCTCTCTTCTCAGGTGTGGTCAGGTTGTGAGGCAACCGCAGCTTCTGGGGATAGATGAGGCTGTTGTTTGTTCCGCTCTGGTTACCACCCTGCGTCTGAGACAGAATCCCCCCCCCCCCCAGGGCATTAATTAAGTTTCAGAAATTGATTCTAGTGTTTATTTAGCTGTGCCCTCTGTAATGTGTTTTGTACGTTTCCCTTGGTGACCTTTGACCTCTCGTCTTCAGAAGCTGTCTCTGAGAGGTGCCCCCCTGTGGGTCCAGCTGGCAGTGGGTCCAGCTGCCTTGACCAGACCTCAGACGGCAGCCGTGGCGGTGAGCCACTCGTACCCGGGCCTAGCCCCTCCCCGGTGGCCTTTCTGCAGGACCTGGCGGAGGGTTCGGATTACACCCAGCTTCCACAGTGCCTGCACCAGGTGTGACCCATACCTCTTTCTGTCTCTAATACCAAGGAAACTGGGGCCGTTTACTGTACTAAACCCTATGGAGCTGCTTTGGGATGATGAGCAGGGTAGAAAACTTGTGCCCAGACTTTAAGTATGAATAACACATCTGGAATAGAGACAAATGGAGTAAAAGCAGGTGTGTCCAGACTTTTGACTGGCACTGTATGTCAGAAGCCTCTTGCATCGTACCAAAGCATAGTACCAAATGGATAGAAGCTGTGTTATATACTGCGGGGATGAAGATGGATACATCAGATAGAAGCAGGATTCTCCAAATAACAAACCTAGACCTCAGTGTGGATGTCAGTTTGTGCAATTTCATGCTTAATGTCTTGTAAGGAACGTCTGTCTCAGATTAACTTAAATTGAGGATCAATAAATCTGTACACGTATATAGGGCGCCTAGGGGATAAATGTGTTATTTGTTTCACGTTACAAATTTCATTACTTTTGCCGAATGCTGTATACTTAAAAAAGTCTTAAAACTTGTAATCAGGGATTTGTAACTAGTTGAAATGGATTTCATTCCTGTGCCTGAGTGAAGCACGATACAAGAAGAAAAGAAAAAATGCTTTTTTTAAAAAAAAAAACAAAAAAATCTAAATACTAAGGAATGTGTTGCTCTGCAATAGGAGCATGTAAATTTGAATGCTGGTTTGTGCAACGTAAGAAGCTGGTTGTTTTGCAAAAATCCATACCGCATACGTGGCGATGTTTATATCGGTGAAACGTGTTTTTGTTCTGAGGTCACCAAGCAACAACATAAACTCCTTATAGGTTGCCAGGGAAGTCACATCTAACTGGTTTTATACACCCAAAACTGCCAGACCATGAATCGCTGGCCTTTGTGTGCTTGGATCATTCGTTTGGGTTTGAGATTGATCCTCTTTGAAGCATTAAAATCTTCCCCTGACACGCATACACACACTCTCTCTCTCTCTATCCCTTGCTCTCTCTCTCTCCCTTGCTCTCTCTCTCTCCCTTTCTCTCCCTCTCTCTCTCTCCCTTGCTCTCTCTCTCTCCCTTTCTCTCCCTCTCTCCCTTTCTCTCCCTCTCTCTCTCTCTCACCCCCCCTTTCTCCCTCTCTCTCTCCCTGTCTCACACATGCACACCCACGCACCCATACACTTAAGCTGCCCCCATATTCTGTCCCCGCATGGATCTGCCACCTATCATGTTTCCCACTGTCACACTCTGCTGTGGCGAGTCTCATGTTCGGGGTGGTCAGGAGATTTGGCTCTGATTAAAGACCTGTTGAGTCATACTACACTTCAGCACCTCGAAGGAAAGGTTCTAGGTTAAAGGGAAAAAATAGCAATAGGGTCTATTTCGGCTTTTGGTTGTTTCTATATATTTTGTAATATTTGGCATAGATGGCAACCTAGGTGTACCCAAAGCTGGCAACGTGATAGGTAGAGAGATTTGAGGGGGGGGGCATCAGAGGGTCCAGTGACTTCTGGTCTCATCAGAGAAAAGCACCCATAACTTAATCTTAGTTGTCACCCTTTCATCCCCTACAGTCAGAGAAAAATAATGGTATTGAACATGTTACTGAAATATTCACATTTATTTCAGCTCAACCTTCAAAGCTGGGGGGCAAGTTTGACTTTCTGCAAAATTATTATCGTAAAAAAACATTTTTTTTAATAATGAAAAACACAGCAAATGTAATATTATTCTGATTTTTAACTCTTCCCCTCCCCAGATAGCAGAGGATTTCTTCCTTGAAGAAAACTGTATCCTTATCATTCTTTCGAAATCTACTTTAATATCACTCTCTTTGGCACTTCTTATGTTTTTATTAATTTCTTTCTTTTATATCAATACTTCTGTCATACTTCAGTCACCTTTTTGCAACATAAGACATGTTTATCCTGTTAATGGACAGCAGTAAAACAAGAGCTGAGGAGGAATATGCGTATTCTGTAATGTCTTGCAATAACCCATAATAAAAGTGATTGACGGCGACCTCCTGCTTTAAAGAGAGACCAGATCAGGACCTCAGCAGCGATAAGGTGATTGCTGGAGTCAAAGCACTGGCGGAAATCTATAAACACACAAGTGTCGGGTAACGTTTCTGTATTTTAAAAGGCTTCGCCTTAGGAACTGAATTGTTATTTTAAAAAACCAGCAGGTTAAACAACAAAGGCAGCCTCTGAAATTCTGGTTAGCTGCACAAAAGCTAAGAAGCGGGATTTGAGTGAGCCGCTGTCCTCAGTCACTGTGACGCTGACATTGGGACCATTTCAGTAAATTTTCATTGTGCTTCTTATGCTTGTGTGTGCATGCTTCAGCTGGTGGGTGCATATGAAATAAAAATATATGTAATTGTCTTTGACCCTGTATATTAAACCGGTCAAAAATGTATTTTGTAGGTGTGAGCATACATTCATTCAGAGTATACGCTTGCTCAGGAATGATGATTTTGTACAGAAACATTGAAGATTGATCCCACTGTGCTGCTGTTGTTTTTTTGAGGCTGGCCTTCATTTGTTTTTGTATAGCAATCAAACATTTATACCCATTGCTACAATGGGAGAGCTGAAACAATGGCTGATTAATTGGAATCACCCTCTTCTCAATTTTTTGATGTTTCAGAGGAATTCCTTAGCTTGCCCAGCACGTTGGCCAAATTGCAAAAGTTCACTGAATTTTGTCATTTATTGCTGCGGTCTTAAGGAAGATGGAGAGCGGGTTTAAATTGGTCTTCTGCCACTGAGAGGGTTACATTTACATTTACAGTTGTTCTGCTTTCTTTTAGAGTACAATGTAATGGGTTTTTCTCCAGGTCACTTCCAGTCTTTACACCTTAATCAGGCTGCCTCAGATGAATGGGCCGTCCAGTTTCTCCAGCTGGAGAGAGACTATCACCAGCGACTGCTGTCCAACCTCACCCGGCTTCAGGAACACTGGGGTATCACTCACTTCTTCTTCTTTGTTCTGCTTTTCGTTGCTGTCGTCTCATCCTGGCATTTAGTTGAAATCGGGTCTCATTAGAATCTTTGTTGTTTGCCTTCTCTTATTGACCCAGTGAAGCTCATTCACAGGGATGGTTTTGTCTTGTCAATGAATTCTTGTACGTTTTTACTTGTTTTATAAGTGTCTCTCTCCTCTGCCTCCCACACAGAAAGTACTGTGCCGAAGTCTTAGGCAGTCAAAAAAACGTTTAAAGCTGTTTATCTTACAAGTGTGTATTTCAACATTGGAATACATGCAAATGAACAATAACACAATAAAAAAATTTTTTTTTCCTCCAAAAAGTTGCTTTTATCTTGCTGGATGAGTAGTGCCAGTGCGGTGCCAGACTTTTTCCCAAACCTGAACTGGTTCTGTGCTTTTCCACTGCAAAAAACTGGCCCTGGACCAGAAAAAAACAGCTCCAGCATGGCACCACTGAAAAGCTGGTCTCCGAACTTAGAACCGCATCATCACGGAAATGGGACCAGCTGTTGAGCCCAAATAAGCAAAAAGTAATAGAACTAATTGCAGCATTAAGAATAGTAATAATAGAAGAATTTATAAAAGCAAATAGCTAATTAGTTTACATCTCTGTCAAATAAGTGGTTAAATCAAAAATATTACATTCCTGTTGTCTTGAGCATTCAGTGTGAGTTATTAATGCTGCTTGATGTTACGACTGAAAGCAGAACCTACACACGCGACCTGTAGTGGCTGTAAAAGTAAAAAATAAATGTTATTTTCTTATGGTCCAACAGTTCACCTTTTTGGCCTTTTTAATTATGAAATTTGAATATATAAACAATTTAGCATCGTATACGACAAACAATATTCCATATAGAACAAACAAAACAAAAGCATAGATATATTGGTTAATTGCTGCAAATACTAGGGTGACTTTAGGAGATTTTCAAATGGCTAAGCTAGTACACTTTGGGAGACATAGTGTCAGAGTCTAACACTAATGTGACGGGCATATAAACACGATTTTCGTTTGCTGCCTAAGACTTTTGCACAGCACTGCATGTGCCAGTGACCCCTCAGCTGTCTGTGTTCCACTTTTGATCACAGATTACATCAGCCTCCTTGTGTTAGTGATGTTGCTGCTATGCTCAGCCTTTGCCAGCATAAACTCAGCCTGTGCAGTGCCAGCTGCGGCTGTGTTTGGTATGTGGCGCAGTGGGTTAGCTGCTGTGGTTGTGATCAGAAGGTCGACAGTGCAAACCCCAAACTCGGCAGAGAGAGGTCACCACTGGGTCTTTGAACAAAGCCCCTAACCCCCAACTTCTCTAGGTTTTCTTTTTTTTAATAGCGCAAGGAGGTTTTAAATAGAAACGTCTGCTAATGAAATAAAATGTAAACAAATGCAGTATCCACCTTCGTCCACCTGTGTGTTTCAGAGTCTCACCAGAGGGGGGGCAGCCGAGCCGGGACGAGCTCCGCGGGGACCCTGGGTGACGAGCTGGAGGCGACTCACATGGAGATGCTGACGAGGATCTGCAGGACACACCAGCGGTGAGAGGAGGCGTGGGGCTGGTGACCGTGCGACTCGGGTGTGCATCAGCACAGTGCCAGGGCTGCACTGCCATTCACATTCACATGCACAGTGTCTACAAGTGAGGCGAATAGCACATTACAGACATACATACTGTGGTGGAGTCAACTGGGCATCAGTGCGGCCAGGCTGAGCTCCCACTGCATGCCCAGGTATGAGTGTAAGCAGCACTGGAGCAGGAGCTACGTCTTCTCTTACAAATAAAGCAAGAACCTAATAAGACAACTATTCAGTGAGCAGAAGGTACAGCATTGAGAGCATTCAGTGGACATGGAATGGTACCAGACTAGTGGAGGAATTCCTAGTCGACTTCATTTGTATTCTCAGTGATGCACCCAGCAATTTAGAGCAATACAGAGGTATAACATCCAGGACTCTAAAGTTTATGAGGTAACACTTTACTTGATGGGGCACAAATAATATAGTATTATGCTATTCCTGTATTAATTAACCAAAAACTAGGTATTAGTTACATAGTGATCTCATGTAAATTCATCATTAATGAATCGTGATGCCTGTTTTATCTCAGGCAGTTACTATATTTGTTACCGCATCTGTTAATTTTGTAAACTTGTCTGGACTCTTGAAGGAACTTTCTGAAGGAACGAGTCATGAATAACAAGTGAAATACTGATCTCATGTTTGTTCATCATTAATTAATTGTGATGCATCTTTTATCTCAACTAGACTATATTTGTTTCTGAAGTACAAAATCATGAAGAAATCATTAGTAACTGAATTATTACTGAGTATTTGTGCCCCGTCATGTAAAATGTTACCGCTTGAGGTTCACTCCTGTAAACACAGTGCTGTGTGTCAGTTTACATCTTCCGCCCTTGGTCATGTGGCCTTCTCCCAGGTACCTCTGTTTCTTACTGCAGTCCCAAAATGTGCAACAATACGTGTGTGTGTGTGTGTGTGTGTCTATCTGTGTCCTGTAAATGAATCCTGGCATCTGTCCAAGATGACCCCTACTATCACATTCTGGATAAGCTGATGATGGATGGATGGATGGACAATGTAAATAAAACATTAAAAACGATAAATGCATCTTCTAGAATTTAAAGTTTTGCCCCTTTTTATAGGTGTGATTATGCAGTTTCAGTTCAGCATTTAGTAATCTAGGATTAAAGCCGTCTTTCTTCTGCCTAAGATGACTTTTTCCATCATCCTGGCCATGATTACTTGTTCCATGATTGCAGTGTATTCATTACAGCAATTTGGCCAGTCGGCACACAGTTGAAATCCTAGCTTGTAAAATCTTAAACTCTTCCAAACCCCTTAGGCATTTGTCCTGAAAACTCAGAAGCGACAGGTGCTCTCACCTGCTTTTTGAGGGCGGTCCCTTAGTCACGCATCCCTGCTACTAGGCCGGGATGGACCTACACGCAGACACGCTCGAGTTCTCCCAGTCCCTTGCCCCGTTTGGGGTTGACGTCCTGCTGGCCAGTGTGGCGATCGCGTCAGGGACCCGTGATGGTTTAAGCATATGGCCCTGTTGCTGGGCTCTGGGCAACTTGAGACCAGCACTAGAGTTTCAGCATGGGAAATGCGCCGCGCTAATATTAGACTCCCAGTGAGCGAGCCGACCTTCGCAGTATGTCCCTTCGCATGTGCCGCTCGAGCAGAGAGAACCAGGAACCTGGCAGGCTCCTGCCGCCCTCGCAATTAACATCCCTCTGCTTCTCTTGTTTGATTTTCCCCTTCTCGCGCAGATCTACGCTCCGAGACAAGAAGGTATGGGAAGGGCCAGGTCTGGCCTCTGTCTACCATCTGGGGACCCAGTGCACTACAGATGGATGGGTGTCGGAACGCACCTGCGTGTGAGGGTGAGGGTGACGCTGGCACATCCTGAACATATGGCCGCTCGTTCATGTCTCCTCAGTGCATAACTGTGGACAAAGCTGTACGGGACAGCCTGATCTCCAGGAAGCCAACTCTGGAGAGGAAGCCGAACACAGTGCCACTTTCATGCTGCACAGGTGAGTGGAGACCAGCCTGGGCCGTCTCACTTTCGCGATCCTTCCGGAACGTCTCCAGGTTTTAGACGGCTTATTGAATGTGCCTCCGCGTCACACGTCGGTAGTGAACATCGTGACGCCGTTCCCCAGTTGCTCGTGTTACGAGTCTAGTTTATGGTCGTCTCATCACATCCCGTCTTTCGAGCGTATTTTCTTTAGAAGAAGAGATGAAGGATTTTAGAAAGTTTTGTGTAAAGGAGTTGATTTGGATTTTTGCAGCAGACTTTTGTTTTTGGCCTTGGTGAATCATGGTAAAGCACCTGTTTCATTGGGTAGCGAGTTGCCCTCAAGAAACTTGTGTCAATTTTTTGCTGGTATTACTGCTGGGCATGTTTTGCACGTGAACAGAATCGCCTCCCCCTCCACGAAACCCGGTTCCTGGGCTGTCCCGTGATCTCTTTCGGTTCCTGGGCTGTCAGTCTCTCGGTTTAGTTTTCATCTTGCACTTTGTAAACGGAGAGGCTGAGGGACTTAGACAGCCATCGAATTCCACCGCGAAGTGTTTAGGACCTATATCTTAGGGAGAGCTCATGGAATTGGCTCACATTGCCATGCCCCATGTGCCCGGGGGGGGGGGGGGG
>JAODJU010000025.1:10428369-10449095 GCA_026776725.1 Gnathonemus echidnorhynchus
TGGCTAGTCCTTCATTTGCTTTCACAGTCACCAGTGTGGGCCTAAGCTGCTTACCCTGTCATCACAAGCCAAGATGTCACACTTTACATGCAAATTCAATTATAACACGTATACACAGTACCTTGTTGAGGGGTGGAGGTAAGGGGAGGTGAAAGGTTCTTATTTTGTCTTTGAGTTGTCTGTCAGTAGGAGGTGTAAGTCTACACTGCATCTCATGAATTATTTTGCTGTTAAATAAATTATGTTGCTGAGTGGCTTTGCAGTACAATTCTTTTCACATACTTACGTTACATATATACATTCAGGGTACGTATAAAATGCATTACCAAAACGAATTCCTCTATATAATAATAATTTCATTATAATATGGCTGAATTGGAAGTTTCTGAACGATGAAATTAGACGTAGAAATATATTTTTAACTGTAGAATGACATACAACATGCATGAAATTCATATTCTTATATTATCCGCATAGAATGATTCATCATATTTTAATGGGTCCATGATTAACCAAAGACTATTAAATTCCGCCATATTCAGGTTTATCGCAAAGAAAATACCATAAATCATTAGTGAATTTATATTATTTCTAAATTCTCATGATCATTTCGGTTAAGTAATATCGTTTTCTTAAAAACTAAACATATATTAAACACATGCCCAATCATATTACACGAAATGCTTATTATAAAAGAGTGCATACCGAATGGCAGGCACCCCGTACATAAAGTTACATTTTGTGTTAATAAAAAGTGAATATATGCCCTGCCGAAATGCAACACTAATAATTTCTGGTTCATTTAAGGTTTCAACGATTTTTCCTGTCCGGTCAAGTTCGAGCGGCGTCACGTGGGTCCCATTTCAGACAATGAAGACTTTATGTCAATTAAAGGGAGTGTGTGATTGGCTAAGGGCGTGACACATGGGCGGCAGATGTGACGCCGGATTCGCGGAAGTGCAAAGGTGCACGCCCACCACCGATATTTCACGGTAGCGTCCCTGCTTCGCTGTCACTATTATCCTGTCGCTTGATCGGCTGTAGGTCCACATCCGTGGCGTATCATCATGGGCTCTACCACCACCTCTAGTAGCCGACCCTATCATGTCGTTGTTTTCGGGGCCTCGGGCTTCACAGGACAGTTTGTCGTGGAGGAAATCGCCCGCACCTCTGCCGAGGGTCCGAAGGGGACTTTGAAATGGGCGATCGCCGGGAGAAACCGCCAGAAGCTGGAAGAGATTCTGGATCAGGCCGCAGAAATACTAAGTACGTAGCTTTTATAGCTGGCGAATTCGCCGACCCCAGATAGTTGCGTTAAATCTGTGTGCTGCAGTGCACATCAGCGGCACATCATTCTATCTCTTTCCTTCGGCTTTATAAACACAGCCGTCCAGTTGCATTGCAGTTTCGCAGTTTAGCCGAATTTCCGACCAGCACTCCGTGTCTGAAATGTATTTTAACGCTATACGCCGTATATACAGGCGAAATGAACTTTTTTTTAACGGCAGCTATTTCTTTGACCGGTTTACACACAATCTTTGCATTCCTTTTTATGGAATAATAGCGAGGGATGCGGGACAGGTGAGGTTGACATTATCTGGTTATACAGCACCCCGTCAGAGACCATACGCCCAGTCTCATAAACTTTTGCACGTAGTTATCTCATGAGATAAACCTAACCAGTTACCTAATGGTGAGCCAAACTACAGAGCCTATAGTGATGTTCCTTATTCAAATAGATTATACTGATACCTTTCGGGATTTTTTTGCAGCTTTAAAGCACCATGTTTTATAGAAATGCCTTTATGAGTATAATTTAAGTCTATAGGCATAATTTAAATCCCTGCTTTAAACAACTTTATCCAAAGATATCGGTACACATCATCAAATGACCATCTAATTGTGTAGAAACCTGTTAATAGGTAATCTGATTTATTGTAGCGACCAAGGCAGCAACTGTTTTGCAATCCGGGGGGGTTGGTCATTTTCCGGAAGGATCCAGGATCATTTTGGACCAAGGGCTATGGAACATATTTGACATGTTTGATTCCCCCCTCCCCCCGCACCCTACCCTCCCCCTTATTCTTTGCGGCCTTGTGCTGTGATGACTGACAGAAACCGTCTCCCTTAATTACTGCTGATACTTGGATGCAGCTAACATACTTTGAGTATGTTAACATACTATTGAATATTTATTCAGGATCTGTTTGCTTAAGGTATTGTTTAATATCAAGTTAATATTCAGCTTGGTAAGAAGCTGAAATGATATTTTAATTCAGTAATATATTTGGCTCAGGGTATAATTCCAGCATCAGAAGGAACTGAGCAACCTTTGATCAGACACCCAAATCATTGCTGCAGTGCCATGGTTACGTAATGCAGTTTCTACAACTGGGTATTAATATTATAATATCTAGTAATGCAACACAATAAAGTGACATCTTCTTCATTTTAACCAAGTCATTCAGCAGTGCTGTGATCCTATTTGCTGTGTCATTCTGCAACGTAATTTAATTTTTCAGCATTCAAAGTGATATGCATTCCACAGTGAATTACTCAGACAGATTGTCATTTGACCGTGCCTAATGGCTTGGGTGGGGTCATGTTATTTCCACCATACAATATACACTTTCTGTGCATTTTTATGTGTTCAGTTACACATGTTTTTGCTTCCAGGTAAACCAGAGTTGAAGTCAGAAGTGGATATAATAGTTGCAGATGTTGGGGAACCAGATGCCTTGGCTGCTATGTGCAAACAAGCAGTGATTATTCTGAACTGTGTGGGACCAGTAAGTGTACAATGACTCCATTTGTTTCAGAATGAAATGGAGGGAGCCGTTCTGTAAAGGCAGATGTAGATGGGATGAACTAAGAGGAAACATAGAAGGATCTGCAGGCCTTGGTACAGTGTTATACTGAATGTATATGGTTTTGTAAACTTATTTACTATTTATGTCATACTTTTTCTAAATTAATATTATTATTATTATTATTATTATTATTATTAATTCATTTTTAGGAAAAGTATAACATATAAATAGTAAATAAGTTTACATGGCACTTTCAAAACTCAAACGAATAAAGAATTGGGGAGGAAAAAACTTAAATACAGTCAATCCCGAAAATATGCGTTAAAATTTCAAGTTTCCGGTGATTTTACAGGAACTGCAGAATTGAACCGCAGAGTCTTATACTTTGACGCTTAGTTGCACCTTGCAATAAATACTGTTTGTACTCCACTGATGGCCACGTTTGTGACAGTATTGTTTAAGTGCGCCAGGTCAAACGTCTACAAAAATAATTATCACCAGGGTTGTATTGTAATAACCTCCCCTTATTAGTGTTTATTTACTTATTGATACGTTTCATAATTAAAGACTAGGCTGACATTACCCAAAACCACAGCTTGAGCGTTTTAGTCACTTCAGTTGAAATGCAAGTTGTAGGGCCTGGACGGTTCTGTCCGTCCCTAACGAGTTTTTGTGGCTTATGGAGAAACACACTGGTTTGAGGTACCATTTTAGAGATTAATGCAAATCTGTGATTGTTTTGGGTTCTTTGTTTATACGATAGACCGGTGTTGTCAAACTTAGAAACATTAATTTCATCTAACTTGGACATGTTTTCCATTATGACTGTCCATGAGTTTTAAGTAAATAATTTTTTTTAACCAAGAAATTAAGTGAGAAATATCTCTTTCAGTACAGGTTTTACGGCGAGAACGTTGTCAAAGCATGCATAGAGAACGGCGCACACTGCATTGATATCAGCGGGGAACCTCAGGTAAAGCAATGTCATTTGCCTGTGCTGGACCAGGATCCATTTTTGGTCATGGAGATGTGGTCCCACTGAGAACTGGCCCACCTGCTTAGGCTCAAGTGGATTTAGGTCTCTATTCATAAAGCCATTTTTAGGACGGTGCTTATTAGGAATGTTTCTCTTCCCCCTCCCTGTTTTATACGTTGCTTAAAGCAGAGGGATTCATTTTTCCATATGGTGGAATCTAGCAGAACATCAACGTTACTGAAAGGCTGCTGCTTTAGCATGTGCTGTTCTGACAAGCACAGACCTGAATGATTTCTCCAGCCACACATTATTTTTGGAATTTATAACTTCTCTAATGTACTAAATCTGTAATAGAAGTCTGAGACAGTAAGGAGTGCTCCTCACTTTGCTACCCACTTTGACAGAAGGATGTACAGTGCTTTGGTGTTTGAATGGAGACTTTAACTTTTATCTTCCAGAGTGATTTACGGGGCTTGTCTGAATCGGTGTACATGACGGAAATAACCTAAACCAAGTGACATTGTTCACAGTAACTATTATTGTTAGTAGTATTTAGTATGTACATGTTGTCTCATCATAGTTTTTAGAGGGGATGCAACTTAACTACCACAGTCAGGCCGCAGAGAAAGGTGTTTACATTATTGGGAGCTGTGGATTTGACTCCATACCTGCCGACATGGGAGTGCTGTATATCCGGGACCAGTTCAAAGGTACCGTTTTTACTCACAAAAGTCTTCCACTACAGACAGAGGGAGAATGTTCAGGTCCAGAAAGTACAAATCCAGACCAAGGTTTTGTTCCAACCAACCAGTTGAGTTCTCCGTGACTCTATTCAGCTGGTTGTTTGAAACAAAACCTTGGTCTGGATTTGTACTATCTGGACCTGAACGTTCCATCTCTGTCTGTAACAGATTACTTTTGTGATTGACTTCCCCAACATTGTCTGTGGAATTACTTATCTTAGTACAGCTGTTTATTTAATCTCATTATAAATATTGATTACTATTGTATGTTTTTATAATTGTAATAAAAAAAAAAATTATAGGCATAACTGAACTGCACTTATGTATGCATGAGCTAAATGGATTTAGAATAATTTTCAGGGGGGCTGCAACAAAAATAGGGTGGTTGAAATCCCCCCCCAAATAGGGCATAGAATCGCCCGTGCAGCATTCTCTTATAGTTCATCCTCTTATTTAATGTGCTCTTGCACCTCTGTACTGCTGTAGATGGTCCTAATTATATTGCATTATATTCCACTATTCCCTCCCCCTTCTTGTATTTTGCAGTGTGCCATCACTGTATTTCACTGTTGTGTACATTAGTTATTTGCATTGTTACTTTTGTTACACAAGTCAGCAAGGGCACAATGTACAGTGTGTGTGTGTCATACAAAGATTATAACGCTCTATAACTTCTCTTCAGCAGTTATTTTTTTTTTTTAAAGTTTCAAATCTTCCTGATCTAAAATATATATTTCCAGGAACCTTGACTGCCATTGAGAGCTTCCTGTCCATAAACACTGGACCTGAGGTAGGTTTTGGTGTTTGTGCTATCCTGTTATTCAAAGTGGCAAACTCGGCACAGATCCCTTCAATGGTCAGCAAAGACCATCAGTCATCATGAGACAGCTGGACTTGCTTTTGTCCCCAGCTGTGTTAAGAATGTAAAGGGGCTGATTAATTTTTAAAGAGTGTTCAGTTTACTGTAGGACTGCTAGGTTCTCTCCCTTGTGTTCTTCCAGTTTTCTAGCTCCAATAGAAGTCAAGGAAACTTTTGAGGGTCTTAAAAACTGAAATGCATAAAAGTGTAAAGTTTAAGTTGTTCCTTTTTTGGCCCAAGGACGGTGAGTACCAAGGTTGGGGCCATTCCGGAAGGCATTCATCAATTCCAATCCAAATCAGGAAATGGAAATGGAGTTGGGATTGGGAGGCAGAATTGATATGGGGAACAGAATTGGAATTTAAATCTCCCTGAAAATCAAATTCAATTCCAACTCGATTTCCATTTCCTGATTTGGATTGGAATTGATGAATGCCTTCCGGAATGGCCCCAACCCTAGTGAATACCATTGAATTGTAGCTGAATATGTTGCTGAGATTTGTAAAAAGTCTGACCCAAACCCTCTGCATTTAAAATATTTTATTTTTTCTCTCTGTCCATAGAGAGCCTGCATCAATGACGGCACCTGGCAGTCAGCCATATATGGCATAGCAGACGGCGACAAGTTGAGGAGCCTGAGGAAGAAATTTGGCCATGCGCCTCTTCCTGTGGTCGGGCCAAAACTCAAGAGGAGGTGCGGGGTGGTTATCTTGGTGTGGGGGCTCAGCAGTCTCCGTGCACAGGAGCTGAGGGGTATGCAGGGCTGTTAGCTGTGCGACGTACAGTAGCAGCATCTCAACTGATGTTAAACGTTAGAGCTCCGCCGTATTGAACACCAGCAGATCCTGTAGCCCTCAATCAGGATCGCTGGCCTCTGATATCTGCCCGAATTCCACTCCTGTTCCTCAGCTTGTTCAGCATAAACATAACGTCTAAATATTTCAACATATAGTGCGATGACTCGGGGTGAACAATGACCATATGATCTGTTTAATGCTACATCATTTAATCAACAGATTTAGCCTTTTTTTAATGGCTTTTCACACTGCCTGTGCTCACCTTCCTGTATCAGGATGCCTTTGACTTCTGTTTTTCACCATGTTATTGAGCCTTGTTATGAACTTGCTATTGTTCTCAGTTTATTCTTAGTTTGGCCGACGCACATTTTATTATTTGCTGATTTATCTGAGCGTAGCAACTTTAAAACCCAGGTAGTCTTATTTGCCATAATAGTCCAAGCTTTTTACCACTTTGATCTTTGAAGCATTGCAGTACAGTCAAAGCAGTGATGCTGGATGTTCCCTCTCCTTGTAGGAACCCCCTGTTCTTCAGTAAGGAGCTTGACCAGTACGCTCTTCCTTTCCTGGGGTCTGACCCATCAGTGGTGAAGCGAACGCAGCGCTTCTTGAATGAGGAGTACAAGGAGTCTCCAGTAAGTCCTTTAAATAGGTTAATCGAAGATCGCAGTGAAAAAATGAATGCAGGTCTGGATGGGGAAAAAAATGTTGATGTAGCATAAACGCATAGAAACAATGCATTGATAAATGTCCACCATAATCAACGCTAAAGGCGATCCAATGAAATGGTATGCAGGTTTTTTTTTTTTTTTTTTTTGTTTTTGCCAGGCAGTGTATGTGGTTAATGGGAAAAACTCTATTTTTTTGCTGAAATGGTCATTTAAGTTTTGAATACACCTCCGGTGTGTAGACTTAAGCATTTAATACAGCTGGGATCAGTTTTATTCAGGTCTTCTGTCTGCAATGTTGACCCTCTACCACAGGTTCAGTATGGTGCGTATATTGGAGTCGGCGGCATCTCCTCTGTGGCCAAATTGCTTTTTGGAGCTGTGATCTTCTTCTTTTTGATGAAGTTCAACTTTGGGAGAAACCTCCTAATTAAGGTACAGAAAATAAAGATTATGAAGGTAGACTATGGCATCTATATTATTCCAGCTGAATAGGAGCTAATTGATTTGTAATTCATTTTCCCCCACTTAGTTTCCTGAATTCTTCTCCTTCGGAATATTCACAAAGACTGGTCCGACTAGAAAGCAGGTACAATTTTAACTTTCCCTATTGTTTAACTGAAAGTTCTTTGCTGAATGGAGTCCATCCCCTACAGATTGATCATTTTAGATGTGTAGATGTTTTTTTTTTCCAGACTTTTGTGGATATCTGGTACATCTTGTATTTCTCTACTCAGATGGAAAGATCCTCCTTCTGCCTCACATTTTTCGGGGAAGGGTACACTGAGGGGCAGGACATCTCGAAGGGAAAGCCCAACGCCAAGATACACGCACAGATTAAAGGACCAGGTATGTGCTTCCCTCTTTTATTCCAGACCAACAATCCTGATCAAGATAAATTTGATATCATTTTTAAAAACCCCTGCTGGTATAACATTCAGTTTCTCCAGCTGACCTTTTAATAGGCTGTTTTTGGGCCTCATTAAACCGATTTTTAGATTACGCATGTTTATCATCTTTGTTCACTTTCTCTGTATTCCACAGAGGTCGCCTACGTGACGACACCGATTGCTATGGTACAGTCAGCTTTCACAATCCTCAATGAACCACAGTGTCTCCCCAAAAAGTGAGTCCTGTCCATCCACTTTATTCTTGGACTCCTATGTAGCTGTAAGGTCGTCTAATCGACAGTTCTTCATTCACTAATACTGTGCTGTTATCACAAAGGTTTGGGTTCTTCTGGTTGCATGTGGAATAGGGCAGGGTTCTCCAAATCTGAACCTTGATTTCAAATCCAGGTCTTGTTTTCAGTTCTTCCAGGTAGTTAGTTTTAATAATAATTGATTCTGATTGGCTGGAGGCTTCACAACTGTCTTGCAGGTAATGGAAGGCTGGAAAATCAGCAGTGCTTGGAGCATGATTTGAATAGCCTTGGAATGGGGGGGGGGTGGTGGCTAAGGTCCACCATTGGCCACCCCTGATTTATGGGACCTCCTTTGTTTATATTCACAGGGGAGGAGTCTATACTCCTGGAGCAGCTTTTTCCAAAAGCACCTTGATCGAGCGCCTCGACAAACATGGCATCCATTTCTCTGTGCTCCAGAGCCCAGCAGCCTGAGAGCCTTGTGCCTGCCTGTGCCCCAGAGCCTGTCCCTCAGCTCGTACAACATAAACAGACCGTGTACAGGTTTCAGCATATAGTGTGATGACTCATGGTAAATAAATAACAGATAATCTGTTCAGTGTTACATCATTCATGTAATCAACAGGAGTAGGCTCTTTTTTTTTTTTTTTTTTTTGGCATGGTGTTTTGCGGTGTTCACAATTTCAGTTCTAGTAAACCACGCCCCTTATTGTGATCTCATCAGCTGGAGGGATTTAGGCTCACATTGTGATTGGCTGTAGAAGACAAAATCCCAATGGAGAGAACTGATCACATGATCATGAAGTGTCCAGTTGTATTTTAATATGTAGCTTAGCTATATTAATAGGGTTTTGTTGTGTGATCAGTTTATGGTGACTGAGGTACCCCGACAGCAAAGAAATATTTTAATCTTGAGTGAGAACAGTTGGCTATAGGAAAAAATAAAAGCAAAAAACTGAAATAGCTGACTAGCTAATGCTTATTTTTCACTTTCTAATGCTATCCATTGTATGAATGTTACCAGAAAGAATAGTCATGTTTCAGTAGCCTATAATTGTAATTCATCCCTACAGAAGCAAATGCTATAAACGCAACAAATGAACAATTGATCAACTCTGCTGTTTCACATGGTAAACCTATGAGCTAGAATTATGATATAGATAATGTTTGTGGAAATGTCAACTGATAGCATCTACCTGTGTGTGTCACACCAACGTTAGCTCAACGTTAACTTCAGGCTGGACTAGGAAAAGTCACCTGTAGTTCAGCTGATATATAAAGTGTTGATGCTAAATATATTAAAAAGTGCAGAAGTGCAAGGAATGCTGGCATAAATTCAAGTTGTATAATGTGTACAAATCAACAGTAAATTAATAAATGACATTACTGTGGTGATGGGGGAGGGATACAGTGCCACTGAGGTATGGAGGGGGGGCCCAATGAAATCAGCGACAATCCCCATTATCGGTCCATTAAGACTGTTCACTGTTGCCCATAAAAGGAATATCATAGACACACTGGCCAAATTATTTGAGTAGTTGGGGTGTAATTATGGTCTGTCGTAACTGTGTTTAACACGAATAACTGCAAACAAAGATTTAATTTATGGATGACATTTTAAGCTGTAAGGCTGTTATCTGCTGTTTCTCATGAAGCAAACGTTAGTGTTTTTAAAAAAATATTATAATAAAGTTACCAGCTGTTCGCAAAAGCTGGCCGGCACAAGGCAAGTCAATGAAAACGATTGCTAGGTAACGGCTAAGATTTTGTCACACAACTGGGTTGCAGTTTACTGGAACTGGAAATTGCATACACACTGTTTCCCACTGTCTGTGCACTGCTCACCTTTCTGTATGAGGATCCATTTGAAGTTCTGTTTCTGAATCTGTTGCTTTCCTCTTGAGTTAGGTAATACTTGAGTTTGCCAGTTTACTCATTTGTTCTGTGCTGATTGAGCTGAAGGCAGACCCAGGTACCTTTTGTCTTGCTGTCAATGCAGGACTCTTTGTACTGCATGGTTTTCTTTTAAACTTCCCTTTATTATATTTTCATGAGTAAAATGCACTCAGCTCGTAGTACAAAATAATATTACTGCTCATATAAAGAATAGAAATTAGAGGTGTGTGGTATTAGCAGCTGTCGAACGTGCACAACCCATTCTGCGGCTGAGCTAGAGCATGTCTAATGCGATGAGTGGTTAAGCTTTACTTCTCTTTGCGATGTGATCAGCGGACTGTTCTGTCCTGATCGCTGATCTCTCTGGGTTTGTTTGCAGTATTGCACCTGTTTTGTGGGTCATTTTCCAACTAAATAAAAATTATATAACATACAATATAATGGATATGCCGTTAATTGAACAGTAATATTCAGCAGGTCCGACAATTTTTCATGAAATCAGTGCAGTTGTAAGTTGAATACAAAATTAAAGAAAACCTTAGCTATGAACTGACACTGTGGCAGCATGTTTAGCAGACACATGTTTAGCAGACACATGTTTAGCAGTGCTGGCTTCCATCTGCAAGGTTGGAGGTTTGGTTCCCACTTTTCCCTCTATGGAGTCTGCATGTTTTCTCTGTTACAGACAGAGAAACTTCACCAATGCCTGATGCCCATATCATAAAGCCAGATTTCTTGCTTAAATGGATAACTTGTTGGATTTAAGGTAGTCTGGGCTAAATGTAAGTGAACAAAGGTAAGGTTAATTTAAACTGGGGCACCTAAAGTCCTGCCTCGTGATACAGGCCCCTGGATAAGAGGATAGGTGTCTGAGACTAATGAGATTCGATAAGGGTGCTTAGATCGTTTTCACCCATCCTGTGAAAACAGTGATTGAGAATTCCGGAAAACTCTACACTTTAAGGAATAACCGGTTTCAGGACCAAATGCCAGATTTCTCCCTCTTCTTTCGAATGACAGCAGCCACATCCTGCTTGAGCGCAGTGATGCTTTGTTCCAGCTGCTCTCCGAAGTCCTTCAGGAGGAGACCTTGCTCCTCCACGAAGAGGGTCAGGCTGGAGAGGTCCACGTCCTCCTGAGGTGTGGCATCAGCAGGAAAGCCATCATCCATACCAGAAGCACACGTCACATAAATTACATCATGTTATCTGGTTACTTTACAACTTTCCCAAATTCACCTTTTTCCTGCGTATGTCATTGGACATTCTACTGGAGCAATGCAGTTTGAATATCTTGTTCAAGAGATCAAAGCAGTTAAAGTCGATGCAGCAGGGTACAAATATAGGCAAAGGTTACCACTACAACAGCATATTCAGTAGGTGTGGTAGTTTTGTGGGGCTAAAAACATTGTAGTACCATAAACATTACTGTATGAGTTTAAGAAAATATTGAGGTTTATTAATAATCTCTGTACACAACCAAGCTGCAAAGGAAGTTTAAAAATATAACTGAAGAAAGCGTTTGATATAACGGCAAAGTGCAGCTTTATTTGAACATCTTCAGATTCCCATTGCCTACCAACCTTGGGCTTGTGTCTGCGTAGCTTCTGGAGTTGGCTCCTAACAGCATTCATGTTATGGTAGAAGACCTTCAGGGCCCGGGCGAGTTCTGCATCACAACTAGGTCTCAGGCTCCCCCGCTGGTCCGCCTTGTTACTGGGCTCCACGGCTACGTAACAGGAGAAGAGTAAGACTTCGGTCGCCCCATAAACCACCTGTCACTGTGACAGCAGACATCACTGGGGATGTAAACAGTGAGCAGCCTTCTTACTCTCCCGTGTGCCGCTCAGCTGATCCCGCAGTGCACTGTTCTCCTTCCTCAGGGCAGCGTTAAGGTTCCTCAGCTTCTCCAAGTCCTGCTGCAGTGCCTGCTGGGAAGAGCTCAAGTCCGAGGGAAGGCTCCCCTCTAGCTGCTGGCCCCACGTAAAGACACAAAGATACACATATCCTGTTAGATCTGCCTTTGATGTCTCCTAAAATCACCTGAACAAATCTCATACAACCTAAATATGGTGCCATTTTTCGTTTTATGGTCCCTACAGTGTCTGTTTTTCAGAAGTTATCTTTGTAAGGTACTTTCTCAAAATTCTATGACTGTAGAACCAGTATTTCAGCCCAAAAAGACATCACAAATGTCCAAATAGCACCACTATTATAGACAGACAGCTCCAGAAGCACAGAATGTAGAGCTTAGTAATTGCTCAAAATGTAAGCATGGCTTGTTGTGAAACCATGCAATGTGGTTCACCAGCATGGCGTTGAGTGCGCTGGCCTCATCAATGATGACACTGCCTTCTGCTGTCAGTCTAAGACCCTCCTGTGATGAGGTCATGTCCTTGCACCCTTCTGTCCTCGTTTGGAGAACCAGAAACATAAAGATGACATTGACTTAACCTTAAACATGTTTCATCGAGTATAAATGGAGCCCAGACAGCAAAGAATCCCTAAACAAGCTCATGTGACATTCCATACCAAAATGAAAAATGGGCATATTTAGTGAATTATCCATCTGCCAATACATCCATTAACACTTATCTAGTAATCATCTGTTTGGACACACCAATTCATCTAACTGCATGTCTTCAGGTGACCAGATACTTCACGTCAGAAAAGAAACTTTGAGTTAGGATAGGATTTGTTAACTACCATTTTAATTAAAAAAGATCTGCATTTTACTTTAGCACTGAGTCCTTGCTGTGTGCTGATTGGTCAGTCTCCTATAATCATGCATGTGTCATTAATGTTAATGTGAAACAGCTGCATGAGTCTTTCAATCAAGGAAACAAACCAGTCAAAGTGCAAGAAGAACAGAACTATTCAGCCAAGCTCAGGAGCCGTTCAGTTTTAAAGAAGCTGGCAAAACTCGAAGTAGCTCAAAGTGTCCCTGACATGGATTGTCTGGTCATCCTAACTATCAGCAAATCATGTGAATTATAAATCACGTGACACAAATGGAAGTAGAGTTTCATTTATTTTAGAGAATATGAAAGACAGATTCTGCTAGCCTTAAGGATTACCCTGCAGGCCCCAGAGCTCCAGCACCAGGGCGCTGCTCTGCAGATAGCTGAGGAACTCTTGGGATGTATTGATCACAGTGAACTGCACCCTGTAGTCCAGCAAGGGGTTAACATTGTGCCATACTGGTGCTGTGTAGAAGGGCTGGGGGATATTGTACACCCTGAACCTGAGGGAGGAGTATAATCAAGACCAAGAGTCATGGTTTAGTAATAGAATAACTGGTAAATGAAGACAGCAGCCATTGGTAGACGATCCAGCTGCTGGAATCTGAGCAATGAGTGAAAGTGCATGCAGTGAGGAGCACTGGATCCTCTTAGCATCTTCAGTAAAAACAAATTACATCACAGTCCACGTTTTTGCTCTCTCCCATAATATGTCATCATTTAATTGTTTTTGGGTTTATTATGGTTTTGTAACTTATGAAGTTTGTAACTGAGAAGAGGGTCCACGGAAGGGCCTATGCGAGAGGTGGCGTTTGTAAACATTTAACTACCACGAGATGTTAAAAGCCAATTCACCTACAAAACAAGCTCACATCACAACAGTGCTTTTCCAGCTTGGATCCTATTAGATTAGATTAGATTCAGCTTTACTGTCATTGAACAAAGTACAAGTACTCAGACAACGAAATGCAATTTGGCATCTAATGCGATGTTATAGGTTAAGCCAGACAGGGACAGACATTCTCTCTATATGTAGCTTCAGAAGGACTAAACATCAACATGCTTGTCTCATCTTTGCACATCTGTAAAAGACATTTTTTTTTTTTTGCCTTATTCTACTTATTCGTCCTTGTATCTTTACTCTTAGATGTTTAGTTGTATGTTTAATTTTGCTTGGTCATGACACCACCCACATCAAAAGAAATTCCTAGTACTTCTCTGTACTTGGCGAATAAAAGATTCAGCATTCAGTATTCAATATTCAAGGACATAAATTGAAAGTGTGTATTTTAAGTCCCATGAACTTCTCAGTTCTGAAGATCACAGAATGACTGAGGAGACAGAGAACTCTACATGTAATTGTAATGGTATTTTCCCAATCACTCTGAAGTTAAATACTCTGACTCATAGTTGGTATGCAGTTCTAAGAATAAATTCCAACTGTGAAAAACAAGATCAAGGAAAAGTCTGTGCTAACATGCTATGTTTCAGGCACAGATGTAGACAATAATATACCCTTGCTATATGTGTATTATATTTCTACAAAGGATTATTGAACATTATACAGTACTATGCAAATGTCTTGAGCTATGAAAGAAAATTTATGTTATCTGGAGAGTCACTTGCTGAATAATATTTGCTTAGAAAAAAAAACATAAGAACATATGCAAATTAAAAGTAACAATAAAAACTGACAAGAATTTTTTTCTGTTCTTCAAAAAGTTAAAGATATCTTCTTGGATGGCTAGATGAACCACTTCAGTTCCCAAACGTCTCCTCAGGGGCACCTCAGCCATTCCATGTATTCATTAAATTTCACCACCAGCTCACTTAATTTATTTAATTAGAAGTCAAAAAATATGTGGGCTTGTTGGATGGTAGCTGCAAACACCGTGGAGACTTTAGGAGAGGGTTTGAAATAACTAAGCTCACTTTAACAGACACCAAGATGAAGATCATTTGAACATCATTTTCTTTTATGGCTCAGGTCATTTGCACAGTACTGTCTAAATGCATGATACAAAAATATCTACATTTTTCATTCACCAGGGCCAGAATAACAAAATATAGTTGACTGTGGTACATGTACAATACTAAGGATGCTGTCCACGTTGCCAAGCTATGTGGCCTCTGCTTAACCGCTAACTGTCAGCACTGCCGGCCGAAGCGTAACCAAACTCACGCGATCTGCACGCCGCGGTCCTTGGCCTCTCTCAGCCAGCGTACGCCGCCGCACTGCTCCAACACCAGCTGGAAGTCCAGCCTCCTCCCCAGCAGCTCGCTGGGGTCGATGAGGATACCGTCTTCACCGAGAGGCCTTGAGGGAACACAGAAAATGATCCGTTTGCCCGTATTTGCTCCGTTTGTTTTGCTTGATTGTTTGTACAAAAATTAGAGTTTAGGTGTGAATTTACAGTTTCACAGTTAGTGTTTTATGAAACCCTAAAAGGAACACTTTTCAGTTTGAATGCTGTACTGAGGCCAAATTCAATCAATGTTTTATTATAAGCAGCATATAAATAAAAGCAAGGCTTGTGCTACATGAAAAATAAGCATCTGCTTGTCCCAGAAAAAACATTCTTTTTTTTATTACACTGTTCTTATCATTTCCATGTAGTTTTACGTTGTATTACATCATACTCCTGCACCATATGGCCTCCTCATACAACTAGAATGCTGTCCCTCCAAAACTGCAGTAATATTACCCACAATCCTGCTGGGCTGCAGGGGACCAGCTGTAGCTGCAGGACGGCCTCCTCAGCTCCCTCGGGCCCCAGCACCTCCACCTGCTCTTCTAACTGTATTCGGAAGGCCAGCGACTGCAGCCAGAGGTGAGCGCTGCCCAGGTGGAGCGGCTCCAGCGGGTCCCAGAAGGGGTCTTCATCCCTGGGGGGGGCTGATCCGTCCCAGCACTCCCCCTGTACCACCTGCTGCTGGTAAGCCTCCTCCATTAAAAACTTACGATTGATAAACTTAGCTTTGGACCACATCCACACCTGATGAAAGGCAGGCAGCACACAGACAGAAAATAGCTTGTTTTAATGATTTCTTACCCCCCCCCGCTTCCTTTCAATTATTATTTAGCTACTAAATCAAAGTGTTTATTCAAAGCATCTTTTTTGTATTCCCTCCACCACCCCCCATCTATGGAGGACTACTTCATTTTTAATTTGCATTGCAAGTTCAAAGCATTAGGTGAAGCCACTCTGCTCCCCCCCCACCCTCTTACTCTATCATCATCCCCAAAGCAGAATACAAAGAGACAGAGAGCCATGAAAGAACGTTACAACCAGACACAGACAGACAGACAGACAGACAGACAGACGGAGAGAGACAGACAGACAGAGAGCCATGAAAGAGCGTTACAACCAGACACAGATAGACAGATGGACAGACAGACGGAGAGAGACAGACGGACAGACAGACAGACAGAGAGACAGACAGACATTCATAATAGGATGTGAGAGAAAAAAGGTGGAGGACTTTATACACTTCTACAATTTTTATACACTTCTACAAGTCAACTGGCAGAATCAAGTGTATAACATCCAAAGCATCTTTCCATTTTACCCATTGACATTCCTGGCTACTTTACTAGAGGAACTGAAGCACCTTTTCCTAAGTGTAAAACAGAAGGAGTTTATGTATACGCTTAACTCCCACTCTACTTCCTATTCCTTTCTATCACGACATAATTATATGAGACTATTGAAAAGTGATTCAAACGCAGCTGCGCCGAGTTAAGAAAACTATTTTTCCGCTACTACCATTTTAGCATGTCGTCATGGCGACCACAGTGACTCAGTTTGTTGCCTTGTTTTGATCTCTAACTATGAACACACAAATAACAACTATACAACTATAGTATCATGAGAAACTGAAAGCTCCTCTATACCAGTGTTTCTCAACCTGGTCCTCGGTGACCCACAGATGGTGATTTTCAGTGCTGGGTATTTTCTTACTTGCTTGTTTTCCATCGACATAACTCTAATAGCAATCTCTTTTTCTAGGTCATGACCCTTGGAATCAGACATGGCGAGGTTCTTGATCTCAAGCTTGAAAACAACTCCCTGAAAATGCAATCAAACCAATTTCCATATCAAGCAATGTAGATATAAAGCATAAAACCCTAATACTCTATTAATCCTTATGTACTTATACTACATTAGAGAAAAAACATTAGAGATAAAATCTTGCAAGGTCATTCTGATAACACTACTTAAAGCTGTTGTCTACAATGCACTATAGATATCTGAACTATAGATACTCTGAGCTATTAGTTAAGTTCTCCCCAAACGAGCTTGATTGGCCGAATGGCCTCCTCTCGTTTGTAAATTTCTTATGTTCTTATGTTCATAATGCATTACAATGCTTGGTATAAGAATTAATAAAGCATTACAGCATCTTCTATTCACATTTTTAAGCATTATAGTGTTGATTATAATACTTCATAAGCTCTCATAAAGCTCTAAGCAAAAATGCACTATAGATACCTTCATAATGCATTATAATGCATGCTTTGTACTGTATTATGAAGGTATCCATAGTGCATTATAGATAAGAGCTTCAGAAAGCATAATAAACATGGCTATTATGTGTTATGCCTTTTTATTAATATTTATAGCCATGTTTATAATGGTTTATGAATGCATTATATGTTATTAATGTGTTCATAGATTCTTATAGACATGGTAATCACAGGAAGTGTTACCATCATTCATGTGTTGAAGCTGGTACATTAAGCCAGGAAAGACACATTTCCCACTGGAATTCTCCTCACCTTGTTCAGTTCCTGACTCATTTGATTGGCCTCTGCCACCATGGGCATCAGCTTGATGTAGTCATAGAAAACCGCCAGCAAGCTGGGGTCTGGTTGGCCCCGCCCACCACTGGGGCTTCCTGGAAGGGGCAAGGGGAGTCAGACTAACTCTGTATACACTCACAAGCAGATACACACACATACACACGACGATTCCCCTCACCCAAGCTCTTCTCCTCACATAGCGAGTGAATGTGGATGCCCTCCGCAGCAGCCAGCTCAGACTGAAAATAGTCGTAGTCATAGCGACTCCAATCATTTCCGTCTCGCTCCGAAGGAAAGCCAATGAAAAGGAACGTGCTGTTGGAACCAAGGATGAGCCTGTCCTGGCAACAGCCAACCAAAACAGTAGGTTTCAAATTTCAAGTTTTTATCATTGCATGTGTTCAGGGGAGCATTGTGCCACAGTCGCAGGGGAAGAGACAGGTGCATGGATGGATAGGATGAAAGAGGTATGACAGGATGAAAAACCTGCATTTCAGTCATTGTTTTTCATGTTTTTATGGGAGATATTCATGCATATGGTCAGCTCTCTTGCTTTCAGTTGCCAAAAAAGTCCCATAACTTCTGCAACAGGAGACACCTGTATCCATGCAACTGAATGTTCCTTCATAAGGTCCATTATTTTTTTATTTACAATGCAAATTATTTATAATGCAAATTATTTATGCATATTATATATGTTTTCACACTGTGACTTTGCAACAAAAAAAAATGTCCCATTAAACAGATAAGCACTGTGTGGCTATTGTAGGTCCAGGTGATCAAGGCTAGGGTTAGGGTCACATGGCTCCTAACATAGATGCTTTTCATATATGCCTACATGAACTCTGTTGGCTTACTTGGTAAATCAAACAATCAGCTCATGCTGGTTTTGCCTCTGTTAAACTCTGCAGGAAAAGACTGCTGTAGAATCTAATACTGGTGATGTATGAAAGTGGAGTTTATTGCACATGTTGCAGTTCAGTTAAGAACGTACCAAGTGCTGCAGCTGTGTTCTGCAGGGGACAAACACTCCGTTGACAATGACCTTGGCCTGTCCCACGGTGATGATGGACACCTTACGCTCTACATTGGTAAATACCGCATGTTTCTCCTGAATGCTGAAGACAGATAATGGCAGCAATGCAAGTAATTTCTCTAGTAATATTCTGCATTTACAGTGGCTTGCATAAGAAATGACTGATTTCCCTGTATTATAAATAATGCATTCACATATTCTTCCTGTCTCGATTTTTATTACAATCACTGTCTCTAGTAAATGTTCAAATTCAAAATCAATTATTAGTCAGCAAATCTTGCAAAAAAAATCAAAACCTGAAAAATGCTGCTTGTACAAGTGTTCAAGCCCTATAACTTTCGCTGCAATAACCATGCTAAGTATTTTGGGTTTAGGGTTAGGGTTAGGGTTAGGTTAGCTACCAGTTTTTTTACACTGTTCGGAACTGGTTTTTGCTCATTCTACATGGCAGACTTGCTCCAGGTCTTTCATGTTGGTTGGATGGCTGCAATTCTCAAAGAAAGTCACAGCAATACATTTTCCAGCTGCTGAATATCAGAAAAGGAAATGAACATTTGTTTACCCAAGTCCTTTAATTGTGATGGCACGGGGTGTGGAGTCTGACAGTCCTATGTCCCATTCACCTATATGTCAGACACAAACCATACACATCATTACAGACACACCTCTACTTACGAACGAGATATGTTCCGAAAGCCCGTTCGTAACTTTAAAGGTTCGTAAGTCGTTATTCAGCATCATTTTAAGGTTATACGCAAGTACAAAGAACTGGGATGCTGATAGTATGTATGCTACGTTGCTGCACGGCGGGAGTAGCGGCCAGAAGTTGCATTTAGCTGCATTTAGGGTTGATGTCCTCATGACTACAGTAACAAATTATGACAGTAAATCATAAAATGAAGTACAGTGTAATTATGATGTCTAAATCTAAAACAACCCAAAAATACACATGACAGTTTAACAGAAGTTAGTTCCCACTTGGGAAATAGGCAGCTGCTGCTTTGGATCTGACTACTTAAATTCTAAGTGCACTAATAACATGCCATGGGTCTGTCCAGTGTACTGGGCTGGCTGTCAATGTGACATCATCAGCGAAGAATAAAAAAAACCCACCTTCCTGGATAAAAAGCTTGATCACCCCAGAGAGCTGAGGGTCTTCATTGATGTTAAGGATGTAGGGGTACATCTGAATCATCCTCCTCTCCTATATCAGAGACAGAGGAAGAAATAAAAATGGTTTGATATTCAAGAGAATTATTTTTGTTGGCAAAACAGTGTTTGTACTGTTTTAGTAGTCCTGATGGTCTATAACATTACATTATCATGGTTATTATTGCAAACCTAGGGAGATTCTTAACTGTGAATCATAGCTTTGTGGGGCTACATTGTTACTGGACAAGATAAACCGATCAGACTGCTGACAAAGAAGTGATACTGAGACCTGAGTAATAGTAGCATATTGCTGCTCCCAGTCCTTGAGCGCCTCCTGCAGGTGCTGTTCCCACAGCGTCTGGATGGCACGGATCTGCAGCTCATTGTGGGTCAGTAACTTGCGTAACTCCTCTGTGCAAATGCAACATTTAGATTAGTGTTTCCCAGTCCGGTTCTCAGGGACCTACAGTTGGTCCATGTTTTTGATCCCTCCGAGTTCCCTGCCAGACAATCCAAATTTTTGCTCCCTCCCAGATCCCTACCTACCGGGAGTAAAAACGTGGACTGCCTGTGGGTCCCCAAGGACTGGATTGGAAAACAATGATTTAGGTTATCGGTTATGAGGGATGGTCCCACATGACCACAGGAAGACACTCATTCCAGCAACATTGAAACGCATAATACCAGGAAGCAGGGGAATCTCTAGCTATTGAAAAGATCAGGGGTTAAGTCAAGTTTACCTCGGGCTTGAATTTTTTTGATGGAAGACTGGCTAAAATCTTGGGACTAAGCTTAAGTGATTAGACTGAGTGATCAGACCTAACGACGTCCATGCCAGAAAGTCATCACAGACTACTGAATCACCACTTTCATCACTGATCTCCTCCACAAGCTTCACACACCTCACTCCTGACTTAAACTGCTTAACCATAAATTGGGGCCTTATGCTGAAATAACAGGGTGTTGGAAAGTAGGAAATATGCTACTAAAGCATGCTAAACTGTGGTTTCCTATCCTACTGGGTAGCAGAACTGTCATAAAAACATATGTTGATGCCTGAAGATGCCATACTTTTTCCAACCCTAACCCTAGCCTCAGTGT
>JAODJU010000025.1:10449195-10480027 GCA_026776725.1 Gnathonemus echidnorhynchus
GATGCCATACTTTTTCCAACCCTAACCCTAGCCTCAGTGTGCTAACCCTAACCCTAATTTGGGGCCTTAGGGTGAAAAAACAGGGTGTTGGAAAGTAGGAAATATGCTACTAAAGCATGCTAAACTGTGGTTTCCTATCCGTAGGGAGAGCAGGACTTTCATGAAAACACATGCTGATGCCTGGAAATGCCATACTTTTGCCAACCCTAACCCTAGCCTCAATGTGCTAACCTTAAGATTGCTGCAGTGTCTAATCAGTAAGATTAATCACTAATTATAATTGTATATTTGCAATATTTGTAGGTTGAGTGGGTTGCTATGTGAAAATCAATGCAACCCTAATGACCCACAATAATCCTATAACCCAAACAGAAATTCTAACCCTAACCTCAAAGCTAACTCTAACTCTTAACATAAAAGGAACCCTAACCTTAATTCTAGGGACTTTCTGTCACACAATAGGCTCCATGAAAGTATTCAAAATTCCAGTAAACCCAGCTAAATTGTGGTTTCACCTGGATACAGGGACCCAGAACTATCATAAAAACACCTTTGGATGTCAGTTAAAGACTTAACCTTTCTAACCTTAACCCTAATTTGGGGACTTATACAACAGGCTCCTTTAAAGTATGATAAATGTGATAACCCAGCTAAACTTGGGTTTCCCTGGATGTGGGAGAACAGAACTATTATAAAAAAAGAACCATAACAGTAGCTCTAAACCTACTACTATTATGCTCTAGCTCTATCCTTAATAGGGACCCAAACCCCAGCACTAACCTTAATTTCACACTGGCAACACATACAACATTTATAACTTTGGTACAATATCCTCTGGACTAAATGATAAAGAGTGAGACTGCTAGGTAAACTGCTTTGGGAGAGAGCATTTGCCAGTAAACAAAAAGGAACAACGGCCCACTTGTCTCAGCGTCTGCCTGGCGACCCTCGTGCCCCAGGCGGGCCAGACGCAGAAGCAGCTTGGCATTCTCCGCCTTCAGCTCCTTCAGGAGCCGCTCGGTGGGGCTCTCGTTCACCACGGCCCGGTTCTGAATCCGCTTTGCCCTGGCAGGAGACCCACACATGGACCCCAACTTCATCATGCAAGTACTACATTTTCCCCAACAGATAACCTGTTCATGTGTATGAAAAAACAACATGTTCAGATTTTCTATATTAATCACTCATCATTAATTTAAAATCTGATCATCAATTTAAAATCTGAAGCTTTTCTTGTGCAATACTTAAAAGAAATAGTAAATATATGTGTTTTCTCAACTGTTCTAACTGGTCTTAAGTGCTTACACTGTCAGTTACATTGACCAAAATGATTAAGGGGTTTCTCCAAATTTGGAAATATTTTGACACTATTAGTTTAACAATCTTATGATTTGATTACATTATTAGCTTAGCATTGAACTTTCAACTGTTATGCATAATGCCTTTCGATTATTACGCGTGACCTATTATGCATAACTGCTTTACACTATTACTCGTGACTTATGCATAATGCCTTTCGACAATTACGTGTGACCTATTACTTTACCTTTCTGCATAGCGTAATGTGGAGAGAGACTCTTCATAGCATGTATCTGCTGGGCTCAAGGTTGCGATCTTTGGATGAGAAAATGCCGCTTGTTTGAAAGACAGCGCACTCGCAGATTTTGTTACATACCAAAAATCTGATTAATTGTGAGGCACTGGGGTGACCTCCATCCACAGTTTCTCACCATGATGGTACGGCTGTTGCCCCCCAGCGCAGACTGCAGCAGCTTGGTGAGAACAGAGTCTCTGTACGGGACGTAGACCGCCCGCTTTCCCATCGCCACCTCCGCCAGAGAGCTGTGGGTGTGACCTCAGGGGTCAAAATAGGCGACCACCACAGACCCCACAGAAAAATCATGCTGTGCACACATATACACATGGACTAAGGCTAACCTGAAGGATGCTAAGTCTTATAGCAATAATAGCATAACGTCTTGTTTAGTTCAGGGTTTCTGAACCCAGTCGTCGGGGACAACCAGACGGTCCACGTTTTTGCTCTCTCCCAATTCCCTGGCAATTGGGAGGGAGCAAAAATGGGGACCGTCTGGTGGTCCCTGAGGACTGGGTTGAGAAACCCTGGTTTAGTTAATACTGTAACACTTCTCATATAAAGCTATGGTACTGGTTAGTGAGGTGGCATGGTGGCACAGTGGTTAGCACTGCTGCCTCACACCTCCGGGATCCTCTTGACCCTGGTCCATCTGTGTGGGGTTATGTAGCGTCGTGGGGTTCTCTCCAAGGTTCTCTCCAAGGTTCTCCCTGAGGTTCTCTCCGAGGTTCTCTAGTTTCCCCCCGCAGTCCAAAAACATGCTGAGGCTGATTGGAGTTACTAAATTGCCCATAGGTGTGGATGTGTGAGTGAATGGTGTGTGAGCGTGCCCTGTGATGGGCTGGTGCCCCATCCTGGGTTGTTCCCTGCCTTGCACCCATAGCCTCCAGGATAGGCTCTGAACCCTCACGACCCTGAATAGGACAAGCGGTTTCAGGAGGATGGATGGACGGATATTGGTAGCAAGATAGCTAGCTAACATCATTGTTAATTGTGAATATAAAAAGTGAGATTAGTTTGTATCATGTTGAAACTGACATATTTGCCTCACTGGCAACAACTCATGCAAATCCATTTAAAACATTAAACTATTTACTGACGGCTGTGTAAAGATAGGTGTCTATTTATGGTGTTAAGCTTATCTCATTATGCTGCTTTAGATTTTTCTGCAAAGTAGTTTCTACATGCCTGAAATGGATTTTCGGAGATACTTGATTTTCATTAAACAGTGATGATGTATGTTAATATGTGTGATCATGCTGTTGGATCATCACAACCCTAACCTGGAGAAGCAGTCGGAAGACTAATGGATGTATCCTTTTGGATTAAGCTAATCTATTCTGCAATTTCTATGCAGCAATCATTTAAAAAGTACTTTTGTCAAGTAAATGGCCATAATCATGTGTGACCTGATGACATTGCCCAGGGTGGTTAGGCTAAGGTTGATGGCTGTGCCCTCTTTCAGCCGGTCTGCTTCGGATGCCAAGGTCCTCTGTCTCTCACTCCCTGCCAGGTCAACGAGGTTCATGTTTGACTCCTTGGTGGTGTTCTCCTTGGAGAAAATCTGTAGGCAGATTCAACTGGAGCATGTAAAAATAGCAAAGCACGTCAGCAGGCAGGCCGACGTGATTCAGTCATGGTTCTGCCCAGTTCTAATTAGCACTTGTTCATCACCAGAAGAAGAAGAAGAAGAAATACAAGAAGCAGATGATTTAGGGATGCCAGTTTGTAACAATAAATGGACATCAACTTGATTCCACTGATTTAGCATGTTTCATGTAGGCCAAACAATTTACTCTTTTGGGGAACCTGCTGTAAGAACAAACAAACAGCTGAATGTAGCCCCACACTTGAACTGTGACTCATAGCCTATAGACCAGTGGACATTCCCAGTCGATCGCAACACATGCACGTGATATGCGCAGCTGAGCACCTGCTTGAGCTGCAGAATGATGAGCATGTGGGAGCGGCTGCTGCTGGTGTTCATGTGGGTGGTGGCGGTGGTGCGTGTGCGCGTGCCCTGCTCCATCAGCTGCGCCACCAGGGCGGCGCTCTCGCACGGCACCCTCCGCAAACCCTCCACGTAGAAGCCCCGCTGCTGATCCTCCCTCACTTTCAGTCCTCCGGACAAGCGCGGGCCCCTCGAGAGCAGGTCGATCACCTGCATGGGGAACAAACTCCGAGCTCGTACTTGCCGATCACCTTTGAATAGGCGGACTTGAAGCACCGCAAAGGGTCGCACACTGTGCAATGCGGGTGGAAACAACCGGCAGAGAGTTAGAACATGAAAGCTCAGGTGAAATCTCGATCTGTGTATTTACCTGTTCATTGTAGATTTCCAGCATGCTGAAAAACAGCTGGAAATTGTAAAAATCAATTAATTATAAATGGTCATTTTGGGAAATAAAATAAGCTTCTGAATAAAAAACTGACTTCAGTGGTTTTAACGAGCCAGAACAGAATAGGGGATCTATATTTATCTAACGATAACAGTATTCACACCATCACATCAGAAAAACACTCACACGAGCGTTTATGGCTAAATGTTATGGATCATTTCCTGCCAAAGGCACAACATACCTGGCACCGCCGACTCTCCTGGTTCATTTTGATGGCCTGGAACAGCCTCTCACAGAGGGATGGCACCAGACCCTTGTTGGGGCCATACCCGATCATAGAGTAGCTCTTCCCAGAGCCTGTCTGGCCATATGCCAAGAGAGTAGCATTATACCCCTGCAGGCCATTCTCCAGGATGCCTTGGCCCAGGTCCTGGAACACGCTGTTCTGTTGGGTCATGCATAGGACAATAAAAGCAAAAAGTTGAACAACTATTCCTACAGACATTGACTCACATGCAGGTTGGTGTGATACATTGAAGCTACTAGCACCTTCAAAGAAGGCAACATTAATTAGGTTGAATAATTGTACATAGACATGGACTAAGGCTGGAATCCCCTGCTACCCAGAATCTAAG
Source organism: Gnathonemus echidnorhynchus (assembly GCA_026776725.1). Lineage (NCBI taxonomy): Eukaryota > Metazoa > Chordata > Actinopteri > Osteoglossiformes > Mormyridae > Gnathonemus > Gnathonemus echidnorhynchus. Next base: position 10,453,764 of record JAODJU010000025.1, read on the forward strand.
AAAAGAATCAATTGTTTCTACAAGATCTTAAACCTATTCTAGTAAAATTCAATACAACTGTTTTGAAAGGACTGTAAATCTCAGTGAAAATAAAGCACATACCTTTTGTCCAAGATTATTATATAGACCAATCTGTTCTATATCATCTGGCACCAACAGTTGTAGACAATGATACATTTAAGGTGCAGGTTTAAGGAGGCTTAGGAATAAGTTTCCTCTACCTAACCAGAGGAAGGTATTTCAGGTCCAGGAAGTTTTATTTTCTGGACCTGAGATGTCCACCTTTGTACCTAACACTTGCGAACCTGGTCTGCATAGCGGCTCCCTGGTTCCTCTGGGACGAAGAGGCCATCTTTGTTCCGGACAAAGCCGCTGTGAGACCAGTAGGCGTAGTCAAAGGTGAAAGTGCGCGGCTGCTGTGAGCGTGGATCGAGGATGGTGGTGGTGTTGGGCCCCATGGAGATGACGCAGCGGCTGCCCGCATCCCGCTCTCTCTGTAGTTCAGTGGATGGCGTGCGATTCACCTGACAGGCCGCTACACCTCAGTGCAGTTATGTAAGGATTCCACTCAAATTTTGCCTACAAAAGCCATGTTTTAAAAGGCAATAACAAGAACGCAAAAACCCTGCAGGCTAAGGGTGAACATCACCTATCTAGTTGTTCTTACTTCTTCTGTTCTTCTGTATCCATTAACATGTCAACACTTCCACGCCACTACTAGCAACACTTCTTAGAATTACGATCAATCGTTATTATGCTTACGCACATGTACATTGGGGCACTACGAGGAATTTCAGTTTGTTTCATTGACACCCAACTGGTATCATCTTTTATCAAACGTATCTCTGACTGTAAATAAAAGTCAAAGACCCCTGGTGTAAATACAGCATCAGCACCAGCCACAGTAACACAAACTGTTCCTTAAAGTGATACAAATTCATTTCAGGAAGTGAACCAATTTCTCAGCACGACTAACCTTGTTGAAGGGCCGGACCCGAACAGCCACTTTCACGCAGTCCTTCCTGGACATTTCAGCTCCCCGCCCTCTCATTGTGCTGCTGCCAACTGGACGAGGGAAAGTTCTCCGACACAACTGGTAAAGTGCACGTAACGGGAGATGGAGGTGTCATCTTTCATGGTGCACCACTATACATTAATAATGAGGCGTGATCATAGGAGCCTTACCGTCGTATCTCATGAGCAACATGTATCTGGCTGTTAGCTTCGGGTAATAGGACCAAACACATATAGGATGACGAATGACACTTGTGAGATGTCTGACTGCTCCCCCTACTTCAACTAATAAAGAGAAGACATCCAGATTGTTAGCTATAGAGCCAGATGAAGCACCAAAACATAAAAATTCCAAGGAAAACTTGATTTGGGTGTTTATTGAAGATGGTCTGTATTGTGAAATGAAAAACTATAGTTTTATAAAATTGCATAGATTTAAGGCACTTTCTCCACCAAAAGCTGCTACAATTGCAGTGTTGAACAGCAGGCTATTAAAATTAAATGCAAAAGCTGGTACTGCAAAATGTACACAAGATATTGACCACACTAAGGCTCCATTTATTTAAACTAAGTCATGAATGAGGCAGAGAGGTGAGGATATATTACATTGGTCATGAAGCATAAAAATTTAGCCAAAATCTTGATATTTCACAACCGTCGTAACGTGGATTTACATTTTGGTTTCAGAGAAAATCCCAGATGACAATATTTACCATGGATGTTTTTAATTTAGAGGACTAATCTAGATTTTCAGCCATGGTTTATTTACTGGATGAGATCATTGCATACATTTCCCTAGAGGTCACTTTCAATCAAGGGGAACATTTCAGTGCATTAACGACATGCAACGCAGCTAATTAAATCAAGCAAGTCTCAAAATGTTAGAAATAAGGCCCGCATTCTTAGAGATACCTTCTTGAGGTGAAACATCACTTAAGCTAGTGTTAAGACTTTATTCCAAAATTAAGGAACAAATATGTACATGAGTTGCCATGCTCAACTCCACTGGTGTCACTAAGCAGCCTGCGTAGGTGTCTAGTGACCTCTCAGACAAAATACAAACTAATATCCAATCACATAAGTGATTAAACAATACATTACACAAAAATCAGGGTTATCCATAAACAAAATGAAAAACCCATAAGATAAAATGTCCCCCCCTCGAAGACTATCCATCCATTCATCTTCTACACCTAGTTTTGTATAAAAATAAAGCAGGTTTCTATCAGAGCCCTTACTGCAAAAGTAATCATTTTGGTTAAAACTAACATTCTGTATCTAAGTATCAAGTATCAAACCATTTACATGCACTTTTGTGGACAAGACATGAAAGTAAAAGAACCCAGTATCTACCAAAAAACATAATTCATTTTTTAAATGGTGAAATCAAAACTAGAACAAATATTAACACCACAAAAGGCATGTCATTAGTTTTATTTATACCTAAATTGCTATTTACACATTTGCATTGTTTTATATAAATGTATGAACTTGTAAGTAAAAAAAAAAAAAAAAAAAAAAAAAAAGACATCTTGGAACATCTGTCTTGCAAAAATGTCAATAATTTATATAAAATTAAGCTCTTCTCAGATTACATGTTTATTAATTTAAAAACACTGGTTGTGTTTAAATACAAAGAAAAAAAACACAGGCAAAGAAGTGAAGAAAAAAATCTGGCAGAGCTTGATGACGATTGTCTCAATGTCCTGTCCTGGAACGGACACTCTGGGAGCCTGCTGGAGCCGATCAGAGCATCTTCCTTCGCGTGACTGGCTTTGGGAAAACCACCTCCAGCACGCGTTTACGCCGCAGGGTCATTCTCTGGGGGACACCTTCAGCCACCTCTTGTCGTTTCTTTGACCTAGGGGCAGCTGGTTCTGCAGGGCTGCCCATGGGGGAGACCAAATTAATCTCTACGGGTGGGGGGGCCGCAGCTACTGCCTTCACTCTGCAAAAGAGGAAAGACATTTTCCTCATTCGGTTAGCGGAGCACATCAACAGCTACAATTTCTTTTAAAGGAGGAGATAGCGTGGATATACAAGGTAAAAAGATGCCAGTGCATGGTAGTACTTTTTGCAGTTTAAAGTCAGGCATAATTTAAACAAAGATATGCCGAATTTATACAGATTACCAACTTTTGGGCATCACAATACGCCGAAATGCTGCCCTCCTGATAAATGTTTCGCCCGATATTAAAGCACTGGTGATTATCTTGCATGCGATATTATATATTGTGCAGCCCTAGCACGTACACTACAGGTAAAACGAAGTTTCACCTAAATGCATGCCTTTGAACTGTGGGAGAAAACCTGAGTACAAGAGGAAAATCAAATGGAGCCTGGATCAGGAACAAAACACTGTACAACCATGCCATCTGGACAAAAACTAGCATCAAACTAGGTAATGTCAATATCAATTGCATCAAGTGGTTTCAGCGTTAAAACTAGCACTTACTTTGTAGTTCTCTTCTTCCTGGGCTTGGAATCTTCAGCCTCTTTCACCTCCACTTTTGGAACAGCATCCTCTGTGTGCTTTCCCTAACAGGGAAAAAACACATCAGATATGAGGTTTGTGGTTTAACAAAACAAATTATGGGGAATTCAACTTGGTAAACACAGGACTGCCGAGAAACAGTGATCAACATTTTGACAAAGCTGATAGCTGGATGACAGAAGTTTGTACCTCAGTGGCAGGGCCAGGTATGGTGCTGCTTGCTGGCCGCCTTGCTCGAGTGGCTGGAGGGGAAAAGGTAAACTGCGGCATGGGGATGTCATTCTGTTCGTTGAAATCAGCCTTTATCCCTGTAGAGGATGGATGGGGAAACAAGCTTACAATTGTGGCCTTAACACTTAAATTCTTGAGAAACGCATGCAGCAAAACTGGATGTTAATGAATTCTTAGAAACTGAACTTTGACGTTTCATCTGCTCTGCATTTACCTTTTGTTCTTCCTCTGGTCTGTGGCGGCGAGAAGATAAATGTGTGCTGTACCGGAGAAGAATCCGGTTCAGCAATCGTACTTGCCCGTGTGCTTACGCCCGTCTTCCGTGCCCTTGATTTATCCAGCCCCTGTTGTTTCTCACTGGGCTTAACCTCTGTTACTTGTGTCTCTTTCTGCAGCACCTTTCTGTCGTCAGGTTCTAGCGTCTTGGAGGGAGGAGAGGGAACCTGATCAATTACCGCTTTTGTAACTCTCCGCTTGGAACGAACTATTTCTGTAACTTTAGCTGCAGAATCCATCTCTTTCCACCCTTCTTTGGTGTCTTTGAGTCTCTCCATAACTGCATCTGCCAGTTGCGTTCCAGGTTCAACCTCCAGAGACGTCTCCAGAAGAGGGAGCTCTTTTTTGGCCTCCAAACTACCCAAGTGATTCCACAACTGGCTCCTTGTTGATCGTCGAGAACTTCTGATTTGGGGTAACTCCTCAGCAATAGGAGGGACATTTGTGTTCTCCAGATTTCCCTCTTTGGTCGTCTTTGTGCTCCGTTTAGGGGTCATTACCATAACTACAGGGACTTCTTGTGGCTCCACTTGAGACAGCTCTAGGGCGAGAGTGATTCCTCGAGATTTGCGCATCACTCTGCCTGGACTGCTAGGTGTCTTTGTGGGCTGATCACCTAGCACTTCTTGATTAGCAAGGCTGGTCAAAGGTACTTCAGCATTGGGAGCCTTTGCTTTTCTGGCACTGCGGGCACGTGTCACAGGCAATTCTGCGGATTCTTTTTCACTTGGTTCCTCTATGACCTTGATGTCTTCATCCACAGCCGCGCTTGTGTTCCTGGTTCTGCGGGTACCCTTTCTTGAAGTAGCCTTCTGTGGAGTCTGTGGCTTGGAGCTGTCAGTGTTTGAGATAGCAATGTCAATACCAACTGAAACTTCCTCCTCTTTCAGCAACTGGCTGCTCTCTGCAAGTCTTGAGGATCTCCTTGGTGTAAGAGGAACTTCTGAATCTTGCCCATGCTTAACATTCCGAGTTCGCCTTCTTGGAGTTAAGGGCACTTGAGAATCCATTTGTTCTATAGCATTTTTCTGTGACTGCACGTCATTTTCTGGTTCTTCAAGGGGAGAAGGAAAACTCACTGTTTTTCTTTGCCTGGTTAGCCTTTCTGAGGCAGCAGTCAGTTCCTCATTCATAAATCCCGTCTTTTCTACCACTAGTGGTGGTTGATCCTTTTTCAATTTTTTGAGCTCCTGAGTTGAACCACTAGCAACTGCAGTACTGGTTACCTCTTGAACATTTTCTGCAACGTCAGCCTTCGTCTTTTCAGTCTGAGCCAATTTAAGCTCCGTAACATTTTTATCTTTAGCACTTTCTAGTGCCTTTTTGTCAACATGGGCTGGCACCCCCTCCACATCTGGCTCCTCAGTTTGAATTTCCTTTGGCTTTTCAACCTCTGCTTCTAGTACATGTTCAGGTATTGTTGTAATATCTCCCATCTCAGTGGAAATTGAAGGCAGTTCCTCAGAGGCCTTAATGTCATTTTGCTGTGATCCCGCAAGTTCATCAGTTAAGCCTTTGGTGGAATCATCATCAACTTGTTCAATCACATCTGGCAGAGTTGTAGACAAGTGTACATCCATGGTCACTGGAACATCTCCACCATTGTGCCCTGGCTGTCTGCCTAACTGGATTACGTCATGTTGCTCACTACCTCCCATCGAGAGAGAATGCTCCATTATCATAACGTCAGCATCCACCTCTGCCTTAGCCAGCTCATTGTCCCTTTCTTCTGCATCTGCCTCCAGCATCAGAGTGAAGTTGCCGAGTGGCTCCATATGTGGAACCTCAGATTCAACATCATCCCCGAGTTCCAAAGGCCCCCGAATTGGCAGATTCTCTTCGTCCGGCTCCACTGGAATCAGCAGAGTTGTAGACGGCTTCAGCTCTGTGAAAATCGGTTCACTCTCGTCTTCATCTGCTGTCTTCATGTTGAGCATGAGCATTGCCTCAGTCTCACCAGCCTCAATCTGCCAACACATAAGCAGAAGTTAACAGATATTATGTCTTAAACTTGATTGTGCTGTATAAAAATTAATTTAACACTTAAGTTGGCAGGGCAACACTATGGAGTACAGCATTCGCAGTATTAATTGACCGAAATAATTAATCTTCAATATGTAACTATCAAAAGTACCTCCAGAATTTCTGGTTTAAGCACCGACAGAACCACGGTTTGTTGCTCAAGGTACTGAGAGCTGTGAAGTTGTTCCAGGACGACGCCAGCATTCAACAGGTCTGGATGCCTGCCACTGCCTTTGTCTTCCCCTATGATTTCGACCTCACTTCCAGAATCTTGCTGCACAGGATCATTGAGCTCCTCCTCAGAGGTGCTGGAGAGCTCCTCACTTTCATTCAGACTCACGACAGCTGAAAAGAACAAAATGGATCAAAAACACAAACTCAGTACTCAGTACAAAAAAGCATTGTACAGTAGATATTAGTGAATTACTATAAATTAGCGCTATGTTTCAATTCTTAATAGACATTAGCCCATATCTATGACTGTGACTGTTCTACATGACAGATTTAAAGCAGAGAGAGGTACACTCACAAGGAGACTCTGAAGTGGTGCTTCCATGTGAAGCAGAAGCCTCAGATGGCTCTTTTGCCAGCAATGGACTTGTGTTCCACTCTTCCTTATTACGGGACTCACTGCACATTGGAAGACATTAAGGGTGTAAAGGCACACGGTATGTTATCGGACTGGCCGGAATGCCCCCGACAGCTCAATACGCACACATGAACTGCGGTGTTACAAAACCGCTATCATTTTCCTATACTCTATAAAACACACTGAAAAATTTGGGGTTGTCTTATTATTGAGGGCTAGAATTTAAACGTCATTAAGCAACAGCAGATGGCATAAATTATCCACCACCTGCCCAAAGGTAGCCTAATATTTCAAACATAAGCAACGTCATTTCAGCAATATGACCCCGTATGACGAGTGATTCCCCCCACTGTCGACAACTGGCTGACATAATCCCACCCACTGTCGACAACTGGCCGACAATGTGATGCCGTGGGGTTGATCAGCAGCCGATGCTTGGTAGCGCACTGCGCTTATCTTTAAATGGTATACATTTTGTGTATTTGGATAATTAATTGTCAGTGTTGTGACTGTAATGTTTGCTGTGGAATGCGCGCATTTCATTAGCGTGTAGCAATGAGTGTCATGTAAACTGTTGGTTTCTTTGTCTGTGCCGCGGCTAGTATTAGACAGTGGCTATTAAGAGTATTTCATTTTAGAGCTGTCGTCATCTTTATGAAAATGATTGTTTGCAATACTGATTACACATCTACACTTACTGTGCTGCAATTACCTGTGGTTACTTTTTAACAGTGATACTAATGTGTTTATTTTTTTCTTACATATAAAGTTACTGAAACCATACCGTTATCATGGACCTGAAAACCATGACACATACCAAACCACTGGAAAACCAAACCATTACAGCCCAAGAAGTGTGTAAAGTATAAACAGACTTTAGACAGAACAGAAAGCAAAGCATGACAGCAAACATCTACCTGCTGGAGCAGGATGTCCATCCCTGAGATGTCTCCTTGATACCAAAGCGTGTTAGAGTAGGGGATTGATCCTCACCAAATAAATGGCGCTCCACAAACTCATCTAGACCTAGAAGACGACAAACCCGATCAATGCCCTCATAAAGAATACTTCATACCTGGTCTTTTAAACTTTCCAATGGATTCCAAAATTGATCCTGATGTGTTCAAAAACCATGTACAGTAAGGTCACCACTAAATTTACCTTGCATTTGCAAAGGATTAGATTGTACAGTAAATTCTGGAATTAATGATTTTTTTCATTAACAATTAGTTCTTTAGCTTAAACTGAGAAATGCCATAGGTTAACTAGCCGTAATAAATTCCACATCAGTTCTCAGTGGGACTTAAATCTGCTGTCATTACTACTCACTGCTGTCCTCCCTAGATTCCAGCACCACAGGCTCCTCTGGTGGTTCCTGGTCCTGCACTTCAATCAGTTCCTGTTCTGGTATTTGCTCCTGATGTGCTTCCCGTTTCAAAGCCTCCCTTGGCAGGACTTCTGGAAATGAGACCTGATCTTCTGGCAGTTCTTGCTCTTCTACTCCTGGGGTAAGTTTAGCAGCGGCTGCAGGTCCTTCCTCACTCGTCTCTTGTGAAGGTGAGACTGATACTTCTGGAATGTCAAATTTGGAGCCCCTCACATCTTCCCCCTCAGCCTCGTCCTGCAGTGGCTCATCCACCATCAAGTCCTCAGGCTGTGGTGCATCATGGTACTCCAGTGTGGTGTCTACAGACTGGATGGAGGCCTGGCTTGTCTCACCTCCCAGACTGACCCTGCCAGCCACAGCCTCCCTAACTGAACCACCTCTGCCTCTCTCTCCACTTGACTGCTCCTTAGCTGAAGAGAGGACAGGTTGCTCCTCCTGCTCTTCTCCTTCTAAAGGAGAGGCACCCCACTGTTCCAGCACAGGTTTTAGTGCAGATGATCTAGAGGGCAGGCCGATGTCACCATCTTGCGTAGCCTGCAATTAAGATGACAATCAGCTAAAATGCTTACATAAATACCGTTCAATTCTGTAACGTAAAACCAGCATCAGTCGGAATTATGCAGTGAATTATCAAAAATATTCAACACAAAACTTGACACCATATGTAGACACACAGAGAAAGAATGTACAATCTTACCGTGCTACCCAAGCGAGCAGGAGCCTTGGCTAAATCAGGAGAAGGGGCTTCCTCGATGAAGGTGATACGGCATTCTTTGGGGCGTAGTGGAGGGCTGGCTGAGCGACCTGGGGACGCAGAAGGGGATGCCACAGGGGTAGGACGCAAACTGCTTCGCAGGATGGATTGTGGCGTAAAGCTTGAGAACATGGGTCCAGATGCGGCCAGTGCCCGGGCTCTCTGAAGAACAAAGATTGAGCTGTGCTATGGGAAACTCTGCAATGCACTCACTGCCATTGTTCAAAGAAAACCAACGACAAGATCAAGTAAGATGGCCGACAAATTGTCATTTTAGCAATTCCTCCATATACTTGGGTGGAAGGTGTTTACTTGGCTTAGTGAACCAAGCTGAACCAAATAAATTTAGCTTGCTAACAATTGCTAGCCCACCAAAGCAACCCACCTTTGTTCTACATTTAGATTAATTCCTACTGAAAACAGTCTCAGAAGAGAAACTGCATTTCTGATCTGTACCTTGACCACCTGTGGCGTCTGCAGAAGACTGAGCTCAGGTGCTTTGGCGATGCTCTGGAGGTAGCTGGTTTTCCCAGTGGATGGGCTTGATAGCAGCCCTCCGGATGGATGCCTGAGTGGCGTATGCTGAGGGCCAATGCCTTCAGGGCTCGGACGAGTAGATGGATACAGAACAAGATCGAGGGCCCTTAGAGGAAAAAGAATGTGTAAATGGAGTTAGCACTGCCTTTCTGGGCTAAAGGCGTTGCTCAACAGTGAGATCACTCCACCAGCCATGGGAACTGAACCGGTCACCTTCTGATCACAGGAACTGCGTTCCATTCCCCTGAGCGGCACATGACCTTTCACCAATATTTACCTTAAATTTTACTTCTCGCTGCTGTAATATCTATACCTTTTCCCTCCACTAAACCACATTAAGTAAGTCCAGATGCAGTTGCACTGTCCTAATCCAGTGAGTTCTCTGTTCTGGTTCTCTTAGCTTCCCAGTTTATGCCCCGGTGTCTCTTGCCACTGCCTTCATCACCTCATCCCCATGTCTGACCACTATTTTTCATCACACCTGTGCTTCCACACACTCATACACTAAGAAACCCCCCCTTCCATAGTCAGCGTTATAATCCAAGAGCTCTCCTACATTCTTTCTCTCTTCCCTAACTACAGTATATCCCATCTCAAACCCACACTACTTTAACCAACTCTTTCCCATCGCCGCTTTCAACCTCTCGACATTTTCTCCCTTAATTACCAGGCCAGCACAACTGTCATCGAGACCTTGGCTCCAAGACACAGTCGACAGAATCAAGCTGTGCACAGTGGAATGAAAATGGCACAAGTTCTAAATTAAGTCCCACCGGGCAGCCAACCAAAACCGCCTCAGCAGCCTGGCAAAGGGACATGCTCTCCTTCCCCAGCTTCCATCTCTGCACTTTCACTGCACACAAGGTCGCATTACTTCACAGAAACGGTGGCTTCTGCTGAAAAGCAGTTCATATAACTAAGAAATCCCTCTCCATCTCCTGCAGAATGTTAACACGACAGACTTACAAAACAGCCTCATTCTATAACAATATTGGTCCCTGAACAATAGGTGTCATATTAATAACGACACTCTGCCTTCAGTTTGTTTACTTCTGCGTATGTCAGCAGCATTTGATCCTTGATAACGCTACTAGCCAAGCTAGGTGTTATAGATACAGGCTTGTGTCACATCCAACCAGGCACCCTGGCACTGCTGTGATGTGCAAATGATTTACTTAACAGGACTGCATCTCCATTACCACACTCAGTAACACCTAGTCAGTCAGTATAGGATTCGGCACGCTACGAGCAAAATGTGTCCTCCTAAGGCCAGCTCAAAAACTTAAAAAATAAAAATAAAAAATTCCTGTTTATATGCCTGTGCATGCTTTGTTAGGCTAGCATCCTATCTAGGGTGTCCCCAGCCTTTCCAAGGACAGCCTCCAGGTCTGTGATGACCCTGCTCCGGACATGCTGATGTAGCGCTATCCATGCACTTAATCCAGTGCACAGAGGCACATTTCTAATATTTAAATTTGTAAGAGAATTTGTTCAGTATTGTTAACAGAAACAAAGAGCTTGATATGTACATAATCTGGATAGTGAAAAAGTCTATTTTCATCGATGAGAAGGTCTGCAGTTACACCACCAAGAAAGAGAGATGCCATCATATAGATGGGTTTCATTATAAGCTTATTTTCAGAGGAATGACAGCACTAAGCAGGAAAAACAAATCACCTTGATCTCCTCTTGGCAGCCAAAGCAACTGGAGTGCCTACAAAGGCTTCAGGCAGGTCCACTAGGGAGGGGCGTGTTGCTGGAAAAGGTAACTCCGGTACTCTGGGGCTGCAAGTAAAGACGTCACTTATAGTCACCGCAGGTCATCAGATTAATCACATGACTGCTGCTGATGTGACTGGAAGCAAAAGGCACCTTTTCTGCGGGGAGCTTTCAGGAGTGCTGTCCTTGCCCACCCAAACTTCCCCGATCTTGGTGAGGACGTTGCTGATAAAGGCGGCTCTCGTCAGCACGTTCTCCGTCGTAGACTGCTTGGCCACGGTCGACAAAGGTCGGGGCCTTGAAACTGCAGACACGTAGAACGTGCTTTATTCAAAATTGGGGTGAAATTTACACACCAACGTGATGTAATGCAATTTTGCCACCAATGTGAATGTCCATAAATCAAAACGTGCCCTATATCAGACAAAAAGCTAATCCGGCCTAATTTAAGGTTTTATAGAATTAAGGGGAAATTAATGCAACGATTTGCTAAATTAATAATCAAGTAGCCAAAAACTAAAGGCATAAACCGACCTTCCCGGAACACAGAGGAAGGACGACGGTACGGTTTCACTCTCTCTGTGGCGAGTTTCCGCTGCACTTTTGGAAGAACTTTCCCATACTGTTCAAGAATAGAATTCCTAGTGCTTGACCGGTCCTTCATTTTTGGATCTCTGTCATTCTGCAATAGAATCGATGGAGAAAAAAAAAAGTTACTACCAGATTAAAATTTTCTTATTCTGCTTAGAGATATTTAAGAAGCGGGAAAACTTTAGCAAAATGCTAAACAAATCTGACTACCAGATCACCCAGAACTTAATAAATCAGTACTAAGTATGAAACTATTGAAGAGTGTTGAACATACAACTAAATTCATCTTCAAGGCCTGGTTGAGCTGCAGTGCAGGGACATAATTAGCTCGCTGGAGGTAGTGTACAACGAGCAGCTCCTTATTCTGGGACCCCCCAGTATCTTGCAGGAACTTCTCCAGTGCCTCCTGCAAATAAACACAGCTTCAAAACACAAATAATCATACATGTCATTACACTGGAAATCAAAATGGCGGCATTGTCCAATAAGTACACATGCCACCTGCCCCCCAGACTGAAAAGCACAGGGAGGGAAGATCACTAATAACTATTGACTGTAGCAGGGATGATTTTATTCTCACATATACCTGTTCAGAAAAGCCTAGTGGTAGTTTGAGCAGCTCTTTCATCAGACCCAGATCCTGGCAGGTCTCATACAGGAATCGGAACATTTCTTCCACATTCAGCTTGTTAGAGTGTTGCCTCAAGAGGGCGCAAGCCTCCACCATGCACCTACACACAGGAACAGATGGGATGACATTGAGCATCCCCCACAGGGACGCCAGCTCCGTAAGAGAGCAACGAAAGCAACAAAGTACCTGTTATGAAGCAAAACAGCAAGGCAGAGCTTCAGCTGGCTGGCAGAAGCCAAGTGGGGCTTCACTGTGTGCAGGTAACGCAGAGCGATGCTATGCTGCCCCTGGTACATCAGCGCCTGCAGAACGCGCTCATGCTGCCAGGCCCACAGGGAGCGACTAGTGGACGGGTGCAGGAGCAGCTCCAGGGAGTTCTTTGCGAGAACAAAAGGTATTATTCATTTCAATTCTATTTATTTGAGTATAGTGCATTTTCACAACATTACATTGTGCCTCAAAGTACTTTACATTATCCCTGCCCAATGCCCCCAGAGAGCAAGCCAGAGGCAACAGTGGCAAGGAAAATCTCCCTCATAGGAAGAAACCCTGGGAGGGAGCAGACTCAGAGGAGCCCATTGTGACAGATAAAATAAGGCTCATGGAAGTTTTACTTACACAAAATATTCTGAGGGCAGAAGGAAAAATGATTGGTTCAAAGAGATAACCAATCAGCTTGATCCAAGCAACTAGAAGACCAATGATTTTTCTTTCTGTGCTCAGAACATTTTGGTGTAAGTAAAACTCAAACAAGCAAAAACACATTAAAGGGCAGCTAACATAATCACTAACATGAACTGAACATTCTGAATATAAACACTTTTGAACCAAAACAAGAACTTTTTACAGTAATCACCTCGTGGTCATGGTGATCCAGGAGCCACAAGCCTTGAACCAGCTTCACCAGACCAATGGGGATGGCAAAGGCTGTGGGGAAGGATTCCACAGACGCCCCACTCTTATTGGGATAGGAATACATGACATCCAGCAACAAGTAAAGAACCTGGCAAAGGCGGTTAAGGTGGCAAAAGGAATTTGTGTGTGTCTAAGTATTTTTATAGAGCAGTTTCATTTAAAGGAAAATTACAACTAAAAAAAACTGTTGCTATGATTCATGACGAGTTTGGAACGAGCAAGTCAATGACTTCAATAGATATCTATAAAAAAGACTTTCATAGCAAGAGAACGATGATCACTACTTGATCTCCTAAAAAAAAGGCTGATTGAAAAAGAGGCAAATGGATGTTCAGCAGGGGGAGAAGAGACAAAAAGGATACGATGGCATGCTTGGTTGTTTCGTCTACGCTTTCCGAAAGATAAATGTCAAGCAAGGCCTGCAAGAAAACAGAACAAATATGACTGTTAATTGCCATTCAAAATGCACTGATTACGTACTAAAGGCTGCCTTTTCCTGATCGTTGTTAATGCAACCAAAGTCCTTCATGCTAAATAAAGTTAATATCGGCCTAGAAGAGGGGAATGCTATTGATTTTACATTGTCAGCAAGGACCTTTTCTATAATGATCTTCATGGTAGGTCCTACTAGCCTATAAATACCTAAATCTACTTAGTAATTCTCTCCTTTGTGGAGGTTCAAACATGGCAGAACTATTTAATAACAGCCTGGGTTATATCACGTGCAACCTGACATGATTCTAGTTCAATAAATGTCTGACAATCAGGCCAAGTTTAATTGAAATCGCTATCTAAAGTGTCTGGGAGAGATCTGGAAAGGATGCTTAAAGGGAGGAAGCCAGAATAAAATCCCTAAGACAAGCACGGAACGCAGAGAATTTACGTGTAACGTTGGGGGTGGGTACTGGCCAGTGCCCCCTTCATCCCGCTTCCAAAGATCAGTGAGGCACTCGCCGAACTGGGCCACCAACCCGTCAATCATGAGGCAGTCAGAACACCATTTCCCTCTGTGGAGACAGTGCACGTAAACCTTACGTTAGAGCTGCACTATATATTGTGACAATTCACTGCAAAACCACCAACTTCTGACACACACGGTTAGTGGATAGATCTATTTAGCTGTAGTTTATTTTGGGTAGTTTCATCTCCTTTTTTGTTTTATAAATACAGTGTTACTCGGGGAAACTTCACATATTGCAATGTAATATCAGAATGTGATATCATACAGCCCTACCTTAAATACCCCAAAACCACACAACCACCCCCCTTCCCCACATGCAGTTATAGTGAACCCAGCAACAGAAAGCAGTAAGACTCACTTAGAGAGATGCTGTAGTTCCGCTCTGCGACCAGTGTAGTAGTTCTTAATTATTGAATAATTGTAAAATGGTCTTGATATCTGCAGCACGCCATCATCTGTATGAAAGGAGGGGGATGTGATCACCAGTCAGGTCTCACCAAGAACATGTGCTTGCTAAGTGACAAAGTGCAACTAAATATCTATTAGTTTGCTGTGATGCGATTTCCTAATCAACTACAGGCAAACTGACAATCTCATTTGGAGAGCTAGAGGTATGAAGGCAATGCTTCTGCAACGCCGATATCATTGGACAAAGTCTCCCTTCTTAACCTACAGCTGTGAACCCTCAAATCAGCAATCATGCAGTCAGAAATGAAAAGAAAAAGCAAAGAATAATTACCAGTTCCTTCTGGAAGGAGACCAGTCCGACAAAACCAGAGGACAACCTGAGCATACTGAGCTATGAGGCTTGACACAATCTTCTTATTGAGGAGGCCCACAAGACCTAGAGAAGAAATTGGGGGGGGGGGGGTTCATTCTCTACCATATCCAACTGATCCTTTCAGTCAAGGTTTTAAAACCTTCATTTAAGTTGGTACATGTGATACAGAAAAACCGTTCAGTAAATCATTCTCTTTCATACTTAAACACAGACATGGGCAAACTTGATCCAAGTACCTTTCTGGGTGAGTTCCTGAGCTTCACTGAGCAGACACTGGAAGATGGTACTGAGGTTGCCCAACAGACGCTGGCTATGTTGCAACAACTGTAGGGTCTGGGGGTCCGTGAAGTTGGAAGAACTGTCAAACAGTGGTGTGCCTGTGAGGAAGGAAGGAGGTGTTTGAGGAGAAGGCAGCAGGAAGCAAAATTAGCCAAAGCCCAAGTAGAATATATTAAATATGAAGGTGTTCGAGACTTACAGATGGTGTCCAGCTCTTCTTTGGTGTGGACCACCTTGCCCCACGCCCATTCCAGGATATAGCGGAGATTACCAGCAGCCTGTGGCTGATCTGAGGGACAACACACAGATGGTGAATTCGGGGAAATCAGGCTGGCACACACACGAGATCTGTCAAACCCGTACGAGACTACGCAGTGGTCTGACTCACCCTCGGACATCCACTGCCTGACATAGCCAGTGATTAGTCCCAGAGAGCTGGTTTCCACTGCGGTTGACAAAATGGCATCCAACTGCTCTTCCTGTGTGTCAACAGAAATATACCACTTTGTTTTCCAAGTGCTATGAATTTCTACCCACGTGCATTACATACCCATCTTCCAACATGTTGACTGTTGTGCATTTTGAGAATCGAACATGCAATCAAAACAGACATTTTGGGTCACACTGCAATACAACGGACTCCTATTTTGACATATTATGAAACCTACACTGTAAAATGATTAATATTAAAACTTACCCCAGCACTAAATATCACATTTTCCCCCAAAAGGTACCTGATGGAATATACTGGCATTGTACTGTGTACATGAGGAACAAACCAACCTGAGAAAGGCTTGAAGGCTGAACATCAGCCAGACGGGAGGACAGCAGGCCAGACATTAAGCAGCGAGAATAGCTGTCCGGGACGGCCTCCTTCAGGTGGGGAGCCGACTTCTTTAAGAAGCTCAGCGTCTACGACAATTTCCAGGAAAGGGACCAGGGCCGTTATACACAAAGGCTACAAGCAAAAAATTTGAACATTCTGAAAATAAACAGTTTTGAACCAAATTTTTGAAATTAAACAAACCTCTTTCTGGTAGCCAGAACATGTTAAGTGCACGACTCCGGAGTTAAGTAAACAAGTGGCATCTGCAGGAATAAAATGCAAATGAAGTTTTAACATGATGACACGCTGGATTTATAGTGAACACAGACACCATCCTTTATCGAATGTGAATTTCAGACACTTCACTTTCCAACATGTACTAGATAACCAAGTGGTACAGACTGTGGACTGAGGCTGGGTGAGACTTGCCAAAATTGTAGGTGGTTGGGTTGAAAAACTGTTCAGGTGGGGGGCATGTGTAAGGCAAGCCCCTGCTCAGGCTGCGCTCGTGCACAAGGATGTCCAGCAGAGGGCTCGGAGCGGTCATCTCCACCACAGCATCCAGAGACCACACGGCCAAATAGGGGCAGCTGTGCAAAGACTCACCGGCTCTGGTCAGTGACAGCAGAGAAGCACCTCTGGTTAGCATCATGAATAATGGACAACATTAAACTGTTTCCCCACTGCTTTCCATATTAAAATATTTTATGACAGGGAATCTTGAAAAAAGCAACGGTGAACAGGACTGACATTATGGGAGTTTCTCAGTACCAAGAACGCAAAGATCATACTTGCGGCCCTGGCGAGACTGGTCTAGCAAACTTGCCTCCCACGAATTAAATTGGGGTGCAAAGAATCATGGGACTGGTCTTGCTGGAGAGGATGCTACCAATGTATCGTTGATAGTTGGGGTGGGGCAAGAATCTGGGCATATTAATCATCCTCAGTACTTCTTTTTTTAGTATTGGAACTGGTCTTTGGCAATGGAAGATGATGCAAAACCAGTACACAAGAACACAAGTATGGTCAAGTACACAAACCGAGAATTTAATTCTAAATTTGACGTGAACAGGACACAGATTTACCTTAAAGAGTCTGGCATCTGGGCATGGTACCACCTGTTGATGTCAAAGACGCCAATGTATGTGGAGGGCTTGCCCTGCCCGTAGGACTTGACTTGCCAGCTGAATATTGACACACTGGTGTCGGGAGACGCAACTTTGGAAGGGGACAAATGCCAAAGTATAAATTCACATAAGGCAGGTATTCAGTTACTCCATTCTGCCACGAGGTAAGAGGAGAGTGGAATTATTAGGGGCGTGACAAACCTTCGTTGGCGGAGTCATCGCGGTCGGAGTGGTGCCGGAACTTCTCGATGGTCTGGCAGCCCAGCAGCCGGGTGTTGGTGGCCTGGGCCCTCAGTGGGAAAGCAGAGCCGTTCAGGTCCTGGCTGTATCGCTCCTCACAGTACTCCAAGCCCTGGGAGACATTAAACTCTATATAGCTACTGCTTTAACTGCTCCAGCACCACTCTTGGATTTCAAACAGGAAATCTAGCAAAGGAAGCCACTGGTTGCAGTACTTCCGACAGCTTTCAAAACATACGTACACACTGTTGAATATACTTGAGTGTTTAGCTGGCTTTGATCTAAAGCAACTTTCATAGGTTGTACACATTATTCAAAAAAAGAGGGAAATCCTGTTTACTTTGCCCAAGTGTACAATAGTTGAATCCCTACTGGGCTATGAACTGCTTACCCACTGTGCCACCTACAGGTCTGAACCGACCTGACTTGTGCATTCTCGATCAACGAAGCGGGTTGGCCGGGAAATATTAAGATGTTCAATCTGGAAAAAGATCCTTACTTACAGGAACGGTGACAATGAATTACCTCATATAATATTTTTCCCAAAGCGAGGCACTTCCTCTCCCCAAATGCTAACTGAAGCAAGTGGAGGCTGACCACATCCCCTTCACTGAAAACAAGATAATTAAATTCATGTCAAAACTCAAGGACACTCCTTTGCAAAACTGCATAGTGCCCTGCAGAAGAACAATAACAGGAGAAAAAAAAAAACAACTACGGAAAAAAGCCAGAATCCACACATTCAATTACACAGTAGCAGACAATGCATTTATATGGCGAATTACTGAGCAGCTCGGCACATAAAAAAGTAATGCAGCGTGCTAAAGCTGCCTTATGACAACACTCACTGGTCCTGAGCCGACTGCACGGCCCAAAGGTAACAGCAGTTACGGGGGTCATTCTCTGGTTCCTGGAAGGTGAAGGCGTACACTGGCACTCTGCCACCCTCCAGCTGGGAATGATATCTGAAGAACCAGACAAGAAGAAACGTTGCCCCCAGGTCAAGCAATTTGACGTACGATCAGCAGATTTGTGTCAGGAGACTGCGTGGGCAAACAAGGGCGGGTGATGAGATCTCACTCTTTCTTTAAGGTCTGCATGTTCCAGAGCTGCAGGTAGCCGTCTGAGTAGCCCACGGCCAGCTGGTTGGTGCGCGTGATGTACTGCAGGGCGGTGACCCCTGTGCCCGTCGGGCTGCTGAGCTGCAGGCACAGGTGTCGGCCCTGACGTGTCACGCTCTCCCGGAGGCGCGGGATGTCAACGGGAGACTTGTTCACCACCTCCAGATCTAGGCCAGAAAAACAGAGCACAGGCTGAGCTGTGAGAACAAAGGCTTTCCTGCAGCATGGGCTACAGAGCAAATACTACTGGAAAGTGACCAATTTTAATTAAAATGGACAGAAGCCAAATTATTAAATATTTTCTTGGATAGGCATTTACATGTTCTGTCCAAAGTGATGTACAAGTAAGGCAAATAACACATTACAAACACAGGGCTATCAAGGAGCCGACTGGGCATAAGTGTGGCTAGGCTGAGCTTCCAATGATGGCCCTTTTAAAAGTGTGATGGCCCTTTTAAAAGTGTAAGCGGTACTGGAGCAGGAGCTACACAACAACTTCTAACAAGGCAGGAACCGAACATATCAGCTAGCAAAGCCACAACTCATGAACCTGGATAAATCACACAGATCTTGCCAAATGAGGAAAATATATAAAGTGGTACGTCTGGAGGCACATGATATAAATATGTACACATCTGCTATGATAAACAACTATTTCAGCTTGTACGGGTTAACATAAGACAAATATCTGTTGTACATCCTGTAAACTGGGTGCAGCCCACAGATGATCACTCCTTACCAGAAGCTTCCAGCTCACTCTGACTGCAGGACAGATCGTCCAGGCACAGGTCCACAAGCAGCACGTGCCCGACGTCGGTGACCACCACCACCACACCGAAGAACCAGCGCAGACTCTGGTGAAGATGCTGGGTGCTTGCGTTAGCCCCTCCATAGCTAACCAGCGGCTCAATGCCAGTGATCTGATTTGCACAAAAACAGGACCTATTACTGAGGATGCAAATACAGCTGAACTTAGGGCTGCACAACATCACATTGTGATTATAAGGTGCATGTGCAATAGTCACCCAAAAGTTAGTAATCTTCATAAATTTGGCTTATGTTTAATAAATGTGTCGGACTTTAAACTGCAAAAAGTACCACCACTTGTCTTGGTTTTTTTTCCCTTATCCACAGTATCTCCTCTTTTAAAAGATGTTGTGGCTGTTAAGCTGCCCCTTTCTTCACCACCACTTCAGTGCTTATAAATCGCTTCCATGATTTACAAAAACAATAGCATGTGGCATGCTCCGCTAACCGAATTTAACAAACATAAGGAAACCCCAAATTTATACAGATTACTAACTTTTGAGCATCACGATACACTTCTCTTAAGGCATACTACTAATCTGCTTCCCAAATTGTGGGTGTAAATAAATGTCTGTAGAATACTGAAAAGCAGGTGTCTGGACAAATGTTTACGCCCATCATCTAAAGTCCTGGTGATTATTTGGCTTTATATCATTTGCATTATATCACGTGCAGCCCAAGTTAAATTTAATCATCTTAAGTCATCTTGTTTTTAAAATAAATGTGCAAGCACTTTATTAGAGGGTTTACTAGGTATACTTTTGAAGAGATAAATATACCAGCAACATCATTTTGCACTGGAGAACCAAGGTGTCTGATAAGCACCCACATCAGCACAAGAACAATAATGAAAGATTAGAACTCACCCGTCCAGGGATGACGACGGCCTTCACCACCCGTGAGATGCTCAGGTCGTACAGACACAGCAGGCTGCCCTCTGCCTCCTCGAGCCCCACCAGCAGCCCCGTCCGCTTCAGCCAGCTGAAATCCCGTGCCAGCAGGACGGCGGGAGGGTGCTCGCCCAGCCCGCTGAAGCGGTAGGCGGAGAAACGCTCTCCTGTGACAGCGTGCACAGCCTCCAGCTGGGGCCCACAGGCCAGCCAGGCCAGACCACTGCGGCCTGATTGCCAAAGAGAAATTAGACCAAAGGGAACATTACGTGCAGAAGTTACTCTGAATTCATTCATACTTCACAACACTGGAGACGCTCGGTGAAAGCGATCAACATAGCTTAAGAAACACCAATGCTATTTATTACTCATATTAAGTCATAATATATAAATTTAGAAGATCTGGAATGGCTCTTCTAAATCGATCAACAAGAACCAAGAGTCTCAAGTTACCTGATTAACTACATGCCTGAGTATCAGTGCCGAAACACAGCTATCCAACCCCAAGATGCTAAATTCTGTCCTGAAGCAGTAGGATGACTCAACCTACCAAGGGTGAACTTCCCATGCAGCACCGAGTCCAGTGTGATCTCGTCCTCGCCCAGAGCGTTCACCGTCACCTCAGGGAAGCGCAGCAGGCAGCTGGTGACTTGAGCAGTCAGGTCACGCATGCTTACTGGGCAGAGAGAACATGGAACTCAACATCCAAGTGTACATGCTGTGGCAGAGAACCTGACCACGCTCTGAATACTTGCGTCATCTATAGGACCAACTACAACCTACGCCATTGTTTATTTTTTTTTTCCCCCAGATGTCAGTCTAGCACCAATGAAAGAACATATTGTAGAGGAATAAACAGCAGTATCTGACTGGGGCCCCAGCTGTCTCCTGCGGTAACAGCTGACTGCATGACAGACCCTGACAGTCAAAACAGGGCTGTACATGTAACAGAAACAGAGTAAATGTATAAAAGCAATTCAGAATGACAGTTTTGAGCTTTTATAATTACCAGGAAAATATCCTCATTACAGTCATGCTGATTTTGTGCTATAAACTAGTACAACACATGTGCGTGCCTGTGTGCGCGTGCACGCACACACACACACACACACACACACACACACACACACACACACACACACAGTGCAAATGTTATGCAGTGATTTAAATATTCAAATAGGCTTTCACAACAATGAATCATAATCCAAGAAAGTATCACTTTGGGAAAACTACACGACTTTTTTGCATTTCATTAGGTATCGACCCAGTGCCAGTTTAAGAGGACCAGCAAATAAAATACCATTAACCTTTATAACTTCAAAAGATATTGGGTATTCTTGCATCATCTTCCTTATTTTCCCCTAAAAAGTTAACTATTAACCTGCATGTATACCAAAGTGTATAGCAGAGCATCACTTTTGATGAATAATACATTAATGTGAAACACGATCGCACTCGCCCTATATAACTAGCTTGACCTTTCACTGGGGCAGCAGGATCTCACTATTTCTTGAGTGTCTTCATGTTGCAGAGCTGCAGGTAGACATCAGAATAGCCCACAGACAGCCAGTTCATGCACATGATGTAATGGAGCCGAGATCCCTGTACTCATCCTTTTGCCATTAATAGTGAAATATCCGACTGACTCCCCGCCCCCCCACCCCAAAACCTAAGTTAACTGCCTATTTCACATGCATCTATCTCCAAGCAGTGACAAACATAACGGCATTCCCCCCAACCTTCAACCCACGTCACACCACAAAAATACGGAACTTGTTGCTTTGCTATCTATGTCGCCTGCAGTTATTTGGTTTTAGGAATAATATGGGCATTGCAACCTATTTCAGTTATCAGGTCCTGAAAGATCCACCTATGAGATTTTCAAAACACGGTTTGTTCAGTACTGATACCTGGTTAGGCCGACTGTGATCCAATGACAATTTTTACCCAACACCCAAGTAAAAATCTTTATGACAGTCGCAAATTACAAATTTCGAAAGCCTTCCTGAAGCCTATGGAAAATTCGTAGAAACAATAGAAAGACGAGTAATAAGATCTAGTTGCTAAACACTTTATAGGCGGTGCCATTTTGTTTTTTTTAAACCATCAGTATAACTCCTGATTATATGTATATTTATAGTAAAGCGATTAAACAGTAAATTAATTTTATACAAGATTCAAAATTTACGTCAATCCGACCCTCCCCCCATATCAACATTAAACGACTGGGAGGGGATGGGTGGGAAGAAACTTAACGCGTTATGTTTCTCCCCTAAAAAACGATCAGCGAAGATAGTTGTCTTTAAAAGTATCTAAACCCTGTAGAGCACAGTCTTCCGGCCGGAACCGAAATCGGACCAAAGCAGCAGATAAGGGCAGCAAACGCACGCCCGACGACCGCGGCTCGTTTCACGTGGCCCGCGAGGCCGCCAATGGCGTCACTCAAGAGAGCAGATTCAAACGGGGCCAAGGAGCCGCGCGGCGGCGCGAGCCCGTCAATGCCGTGCCGCTAACCTGCTATGACAACGCGGCCAAAGTCTTACAACGGCACGGCCTCCCGGGGAGGAGAAGTGGAATGAAATATCACATACAAGTTCACATGAAACCAACGATGGAGCCGTTTCCCAGGGTTATGTTTTTGTGCAAGCTTATTAATCGGCAAAAGAGAGACATGTGGGAATGACAATATTCTTAAGCACAAGTATCTGAATCCACATCTAAATAATATACCTAAATAGCCAATATAATTAAACGCGTGTCGGCAACACGAACTGACTATTTTGTTGTACGGTACAAAGGTGAATACCGATTTTGAATTCAAAAATCCTGCTCCTGCAAAGTTGTAGGATCCCGAGCCTCCTTTGCAAATGTTTTCCATCGGCACTGCCCTCCGAAAGTCGCCCTCATGCTCAACGCGAATACGGCGGACAATCCCCCGCCGGAATTTATCCACCGCCAGTCAGGCTCCAAGCAGCACAACGTACCCAGCCAGGGAGGGAAGTACCACGGGGCAACTCAACCGCTGCACGCACAAAACTTACGTTACGAAGATGGGGCCTCGATTTTTAAGGCTAATTATTTATCGCACAAACGTAATTGGCCAGTTTCACCCACAAATTTGCCAAAGAAGGCTGTGCTGAAGCACATACTGCATTCCACATGGCCAAGCTGATGTGTGTCCGGCTGAACGTTAGCTAGCTACCTGTGTAGCGAAGGTCTCAGAATACTGCTGGCAAATCAAATGCTATCCGTTGCGACTCTTCTTCTGTCATAATCCAGTCCGCTCATACACAACTCGCTCCTTTCTGGATCCTTTCAGCTTCACAACCAACTAAGGACAAACGTAAACAATACTTTACAAAAAGGGTCGCGTCTACCGTACGTATTCGCTAGTACCTAACTCTTAACTTACTGTTAGTTAAACGCGAGCGCCATTTCTGTGTCAATTTGAGCTACTGCGCATTGCTTCGCAAAATCCCGGAAACTACAAAGTGCCCCAAGGTAAACATCGCGAGAATTGGGTTCTGCTTTCGCTACTGCCCTCTAGTGTCACAATTATGTTACCTTTAGAAAGACTACAAAAGGAAAGAATTTAGAAACAGAAGACCAATTGTGTAATTTAAAAATTATTTTAAAATTATTATACTCCTTAAATGTTAGGCAGCGGTGTATTAATAGATTCTATATATGTCACTTACGAAAAAAGGTTTTATCCGTTAATGAGAGAATTTGAGGAATGTCTAATTTTTTAAGCAGTCCCAGTTTTTAGTAGACAGTAATATAACGAACAAAAAAAAACGATTGTTACAGAACAACCTAGAAAAACTGATAAAATTATTTACTCAGTTTTAGGGTAATTGCATTTTCTACTTAAAACGCAGATATACTTTGATATTACGGTGAAATCATGTATGTAAAACTGCAACTGGGGTTACATACACGGAACAGAATAAGGGAAATGTCTATATAATAATAAGGAGAAATGCCAACCTTCGCTGCAGGGCAGCTCGCGTCCTTCTTAGAATGCCAACATGAAAACTCCGTAGTGGGATATTGGGCCATTCTTCATGAAGAAATGACTCTAGTTCTTTGAGGGATGAAGTGCTTCATACTCTGTACTTCTGAGCTTCCCAAAAACGGTCAATGATATTTAGATCGAGTGATCTGGGAACCGATGGAATGTACTTTATGTTTTCAAATCCTTGAATTTGTTTGGCATTGCGCATCTGATCATCGTTATATTGGATTATAGGCAGACCACGAGGGCTCTGTAAAATGGCCTCATATTCTGTGGCTCTTATGCAACCTTTGCAGAGCAATCACTCGACGCTCGTGAAATGGCTGCACATACTTCCAGACATTGTGAGGAGAAGGCACCCTTCGGCTTTCATTGAACACAAACCCTCACGGATGACTAATCAGTAAATGATGACTAATCAGACCATATTATTTCTTTCATTGCTCAAGGATCCAGGCTTTGCGATCCTTATACTTGGCTATGCATTTCTGAGTGGTAAACTTGAATGCAAGTGGTTTTGTGATGGCAATTATCCTGTTAAATGTCTGCTTATCTCCACCAGCAAGCTTTGACTTGTGTGTTTGACTCTTTCTTTTTGCCTATCCAGTTTGTCTGGGCTGGAAATATATCATGGTTTTTGAGATTCTTCTCTGTGACACATCAAATTCATTTGCAGTTTTTGTGACCATTGCACTTTAGACACCAGATAGCCTATTTGTCAGTTTCCTCTTGTGGTCTTGAATACCCAAATGCCTCTTAGACCTCTTTTATAGCTGACACTCCGTGCTTAAAGGCATTCCATCTAATATGACTCACTTAGGCCAGTATCACTTTCTGGCCAGTAGGTGTCCCCATTTGAAAGGTGTAGTGAAAGCTATGCATTAGTATTTAATTTCCATATTTATATAAACATTACGTGGCAAGGTAGCTGAGACAGGTGTATTGATTGGGTAAGTGCAAGAACATGAACATGCTCATTTTAGAACTTGTTATTATCAACAAACTGGTGTTAAAATAGCTGGGTAAACTTGAATTGCAGTACAGGACAATTTACCTATAGAAAGGTATATATGTACTGTTCTCTACATTTTAGAATAATTTGAAAGACATCAAAGCTATAAAATAACATATATAGATATACATACATATATAGAATTATGCACTGAAAAAAAAAAACTTTGGAGGGGGCAGCTCTGTGGGTTGGGACTCAGAAGGTTGCTGGTTCAAATCCCTGGGTCTGCAGCATGATCCCACTATAATTCCCTTGAGCAAGGCCCTTAATCCCAATTGCTCCAGGCACTGGCTGACCCTACAAAACAAAAAAACAAAAAAAAAAACTTTGGTGGATTGGCTGACCCCCCCCCATGGTGACACGGTAGAATTCAGTGCTGGTGAAGATAACTGGAGAAGAAACATTTCAGTATTTGTAGGGACACTACCCTGATTCTAAATGAAAATGTTGAGAACCTGGTAGCCGTGAGTTTCTTTCTGCTCCGTAATGAACGGTACATGTGCCTGGAATTGATAATGTGACTGGTGGGAGGATTTGCTGAGAGATTGGCTGGGAGGGCATCTCCCACAAGCCCCCCCGTGAGACTCATCAGGTCCTCACCGAACCCCACCCCCCATCACCGTGCCGTGTCACAACCCACACCCAACCCGACAGCCATGAGAAGAACAGATCTACATGTGGCGCTCCCCTTTCTGCGGCCCCTAGGGGGGGCTGCGGCCCCAGAGTCTGATTTGATCACTGGGGACCTTTTGCTTTACAGAGCCTCTTGGCCTGATTGCTAACGGTGGCCTGTCAGGGTGCATTAAATGAAAACTGATCTTATCCCAGGGGGCCAGTATGAGTGTGACTATCACAGCTAGTGCTTTTCACACACTTTCCTCGCTTAATTTCTTTACTCATGCTGCATATTGCATTAATAGATTGGAGGGAGCAGCATTGTGTTAAAAACCAGTGGAGGCTAGGAGAGCATTGTGTTAAAAACCAGTGGAGGCTAGGAGAGCATTGTGTTAAAAACCAGTGGAGGCTAGGAGAGCATTGTGTT
>JAODJU010000025.1:10480632-10500367 GCA_026776725.1 Gnathonemus echidnorhynchus
AAATGATTGCTGGAGAGGAGGCTGGAATGTCGGTCATCACTGATGAAAAAGAATTGGGGGTGGGGGCAGTGGAAAGCAGAGGGGGGCGTTATAAAATAGCAGGATTCACAGATTCTCCGACGGCCCCCTAGTGGTGGGGAGTTTACCGCCAGCGTCACGTTCAAACATGAGGGTTGCAGGGAGTGTGAGGATAAAGGGATTGAGTCGTGAGGTAGGGGGGCGTAAGGGGGTAGCATGTGCTAGTGTGATGACATTTACCGCGGTCTAGCCAGACTGAGTCGTGCTCAGCTGTTGTCATGAATGGCGTTTTACGGCTGATCTCTTTATGGCTGAGAAGAAGGGGAGATGCCAAACGGCAAAGGCCTTTACCTGTCATGCACAAGCATGAAGTATAGAGTGGGCAATATTATCTGTCTATATTACTCAGTGAGATGAATCTGACATATAGTAAACTCATCAGTCATCTGTTGGTGACTAGTAAATGCAGTAGATCGTGACTGCTGCTCTCCATATAATTATGAATCTAGGATTTTGTGTCTTGCATTTAAAATGTCAGATTTATTTTTAACTGGGGCAGTGTGTGGCCCAGCTAAACCTCGGCAGAACTGTCACGTCTGTGGGTCCTTGAGCGAGGCCCTTAACCCCCAGCTCCATGGGCGCCGCTGTAGGGGGCTGCCCTTCACTGCCCTTCACTGTCCTTCACTGCCCTTCGCTGCCCTTCCCTGCCCTTCGCTGCCCTTCACTGTCCTTCACTGCCCTTCGCTGTCCTTCACTGCCCTTCACTGCCCTTCGCTGCCCTTTGCTGCCCTTCACTGCCCTTCACTGTCCTTCGCTGTCCTTCACTGCCCTTCGCTGTCCTTCACTGCCCTTCGCTGCCAAGCTTGCTGTCACTTACATGTGTCTGTGTGTCAATAATAATAATATGTATGGGGTGAATGGACTGGCACCCTGACCTGGGCGTCTCTTGCCCAGTGCCCAGTGCTCCCTGAGATAGACTCCATGCTGATCCTGAACCATACTGGATAAGCCGATGGATCTTTTTCTTATACAAATGGATGTTTTCTCTTGTCAAGAATGAAATCTAAAACACATCAGTATCTTTGTATTTCAGCGGCAGACAGGGTAGTTGTACAGTGCTTGGTTTGGCTGATCTGCCTTACCTTGTCAAATTGGTGCAATTCCCTTTGGTTGTAAATGAGTTTGCCTGAGTGGATGCAAGTATTTGAGACCATGTCTTTATATTTACAACGTACAAGTGTTTTTAGTGCAGGGTCTCCAGCTCCTGGTATTTTCCATGAGATCAGGTGTAGCTCATCAGAAGCCAGGTATGATAGAAAACCTACCGGACAGTAGCTCTCCAAGGCCGGAGTTGGAGACCCCTGTTTTAGTGTGTTTACTCTAGTTTTATTTAGCTGTTTTAGATCCGTTTTGCACTGTATCCTGGCAGTGTACTATGTTTTTCTCTAGTCGTTCAGTAACAAAGTCACTTTTGTTTAATTGAGTCCTGCAGAACCCTGCTCGGAAAAACACAGGGGGGGGGGAGGGGCCTGATGGTAAGTAGACGTTGGTAATGAGAAGGCAGAATCCATCAGCCCTGAAGCGGTCTACTGGAGAGATGGACAGTTTGACTTTAAAGACCCTTCAGATTTGTGTAGTGGTTCTTCTTTAAAGGGACCACGTCCTAATTGTTGTTTACAGTAAGTTATTTTACTTTTTTGATTCAACCCTTTGCCTCACGGGATATAAATAATTCCTCAGTTATAAGCTATCTATACTGTTGTATTCTAGCAATGTGGGTCAGGAGTATGGCTCTGGCTTCTCTGCGCTCGTCTAGCCCGCGAAGACTGGCAGTGCGTCTGCTCGACTCCAACGTGTGAGTCAGGCTGTGTGGGCTTGTGTGTGGGGACTCATGGCTTCTTATATAACTCTTAGCATGTTGTGTATCTGCGAGTCTGTCTGATGGTGGGTTGTGCTCGTCAAAGCAAAAGGATCAATTTATATAGATGCAACACTACACATAACATGTGCCTAGATGGGGGGTTGTATTGGGGGAGTCCTTGTGTATATCTGTGGGCACCCAGAGTTATAGGGAAAAGCAGCATCTGGTTGGTTCTAAAGCTGAATAGGCTTTTGGCTTATCCATGCGTGCATCATCCATCCATCTGCTTAAATACCGGCTCACGGGGGGCCTGGTGCCTATTTTAGGCAGCACAGGGCCCAAGGAAGGGGAACACACAGTCAAACACACTCCCATTGTGGTCAACCAGTCAACTACCTGCATTTGGACTGCAGGAGGAAACTGGAGAACATGCAAATTCCACACACTCACACTCGTGAGTAGAACCTGGATTAAAGCCCCCAACCCAGGAGGTGTGAAGCAACAGCACAACCCACTTAGATTCTGTGCTACCAAGCATTAGGTTTGCATATGAGTAAATGCTGATGTAGACAAGGATGAATCCTGGGCCAGAGATGTCAACAGTCCTGGGATTGTTTCCAATCCCTGTGGGAGTCACACAAAGCCCAAGGGTATATAAACTAAGTTGTACTTCATTTCTCTTTTCAAACACGTTGCTAAATGACTGAGAATCATCAGATCTGCTCGTATTCTGTCCTCATACACAGCATGTTTGGTTTTCCAGTTTCCAAATGTGGGATCTGGGGCTTTCAAATGGATGCACTTCATTTTCAAACATGCTGCAGCATTTATCACCACCAGAAAACATTAACTGCAATCTGGATGTTACAGTTATAGTCAATATCGTTTGCTTTATTGCTGGAATATACTGTAGCATAAATATTTGTGACCAGTTAATGATTTTGTTTATCATATTAATCAAAAAACAAGAAAGTTAAGATGTGAATTCAGTACATGGTTTTCTCATAATTCAAATATAAAATAGCATGACGCATTTCACACTTCTGTAATCCGTTGTCATATCACATGGAATACGACAAGCTGATCGGTGCCATGATGTCTCACATCTCCATGTTTGGGGTTTCAAATCCCACGCATGCTCTGTGCGTAGTGGGTTCACATGTTCTTCCTACATTGTGTGGGTTTCCTCCTGGAATCCAAAGGCGTGTAGCTACCTGAGTTGCCATTTCTTTACTATTGTGTTTGTGTGCCATGCAATAGACTGGGCATCCTGTCCAGAGCTTCCCCTACTCTGTGCTGGGGTACATTCCAGTCTCCCACGTTCTTGAAGTCAGGTAATCAGCCTAATTACTTAGTTTCATTTGTTTCTTGTTCCCCACCCTTATATAAGACAGGATCTTCTTTTTGTTTGCCCAGTGCACTCAGACCCCAATGCTAGGACTCAGCCTTGGTCCTCCTTTGGGGAAACACCTTTTTTTTGATACTTGGGTTTTTGTTTTCTCTCATTCTTGCACCAAATAGCTGTTCTTTCCTCGCCACAGATTTTCTTAAACCTGCTTCCACTTCCATCTCCCAAAAAACGTCCCTGTTCCAATTTTCTTAGCACAGTTTTCTGTCGCCCCCAGTCTTACAACGGGGCCCTTTATTGGCATATACACTATATATTGTGCTATGTTTCTGATATAAATTAGTCATTTTACCAAGGATCACAATTAAATATAACTTGGTTGTGGGTTTTTTCTCACAATCCATAGATTGATATTAGGCAGTGGTCGTGTTTTTCTGGATTTTAATTCACTCAGAATACTACGTGAAAATAAGATTTGTGACATTATTAGCTACTGTGATAGTTATAATTAAGTGCACGATAATAAAATCTATCATACATTTTATATCTGATATACGGGGAAAATCCAACTGATTATAAGTATCAACATCTTCTGCATCAACTGTGCAAGATTGCATTTTCTTAATATATTCAAAATCTTAGCCCACTGTTTTTCTTTAATAAAAAACATTGTTGGACTGTATACTTTAATCTTGTTAGCCCATATGTTCATGGTACTAATTACTGATTTTGACAAAGCATACCCTTTCGAGATCTAAGATTATATGCAAATTTATACCTTTATTTTATGTTTGGTACCCAGGAGGACAGAATTCAAGAAAATATTGCCTGAAATAAATAGAGCAGAAATCTAATGTACTTAGCAGCAAAAAAAACAAGCACACAAGTAGAGCACATTAAAGGGATGAAAAAAAGAAGTTCTGAAGGGCGAGGAACTTTAATGTCGCCTCACCTCTGGTGATAATTAAACTTCATTTATCCTCTCTGAAGACTGTTGCCAAGTGGCATCATCACCTGTTTGGTAACTTTGCACTTATCACCTTTTTAACCTCCAACTGGCCCCCTGACTTGGCAGCGAGTCAGGTGCTGCCCCACAAACAGCCTGTGCATAAATAAGTTGCTGTCAGACCTGAATCATCAAGCGCAGAGTGCAAGATCTTCTGCCCCGAGGTCTTGTACAGCAGAATGGGGAGATAATTTAAAAAACAAACAAGCAAGTAAATAAATAATCCACACAGAGGTTTATTACTTTTAATCATTTCAACTACCTACAAAATTTCAATCACTTCACAAACAAACAGGAAACAATAAGAAGATTCAATATTACATGCATTAACAATTTTAATCTCACAGTTTAACGTAACATTTGTATGCTGTATTCTGATAAGGGTTTTTTTTAAGATACTCAACATGTCAGTGATTTGCTGTGCATAGCTCCAGGCAACATTTTGTTTGGTGAAACCTGTGAATTTCTGTTTTGTTTTTTTTCTTTACTGATTTACAAACTACACATGGGGATCAAACTAACAGGATACCGTCTTAAAAAAAGTAATGCCTTTCAGAAATATTGGCATAAATAAGCAGTCTTCTCATTGTAAAGAGCAACCACACCCTATAATACAACACGCAGCCTTAATCTTTCAGTATTTATTCAACTCAACTGCACATATGCTTAGAAAAACATGGTCCTTTTATGCTACAGCCATTTTTTTACCATCTCCATTACAAATTTTACAATGTTTGGTCCCAGGTCATAAATATATGTTGACTGAATGTGACTATTGCAGATTTGTAGTATTATGATATTCCAAACTGTGTCTTAACACTGAGCATGCGTCCATCAGCTACTGCCGTGTATGATGTTTTTTTTTTCCATTTTATGCTTTTAAAATCAATTACTCATGCATTATGCACAAATCACGCCACTTCAAGCGCAATGTCTATATCTCACAGGTTCTATTTGTGAGATAATGAACTTGTGATGACTAATGAGGGAACAAAACCAAAGCCGGCAGTTGTAAGCGCTTTCCATTATCATATCTCGACTTTTTGTTCCTCTTTCTAATGTATTGTTACATAGAAATAAGGACCACGGCAGTAGCGAAATGGAATGACACAGTTTTACTTGGACGATACTGAAATACTGAAAAGGAACAGCAATGTTGTAAAGCATTTCCTACATTAGTTGTCATCCAGCAATGATACATTATATATATGATATACATTAAAAAAATGAGAACAAGGACTTCACAAGTGAGCTATAGCCTTCAAATCAGCACTATGTACAACCTTATAGAAGATACAGTAAAATAAACCATTTACAAAGACTGTAATTTAAAAAGCCGACAGGCGACACATAACATTAACAGTGTTGAGGAATGGGGGATTTGGGCATGTGTGCAAACTGAGTAGGAAAATTCCATGATGAAAGCATATTGGCATTGCTCTGGGAACAGCATATGAAGCGGACTGGGGTGATGCAAATAAGGATATCAGCACTTCCTGTTAGCGTTTAGCCACTTCCCAGCATCTTCGTGGCCCGTTGGTTGGCCTCGTCAATCCTGGTTTTGTTGGAGTCAGCCTAGAAAAGGATAAACAATTGCAACTTCTCAATGAACATGCATCAGATTCAATGAGAGTAAGGCCAGCTGCAGCCTGCGATCTGTGTTTTCAGTAAATGATACTGTGGCCTGTAGGATGATGTCACGCCTGCAGGATGATGTCACGCAGGGAGTCACACAAAGAGTATGGCAGTACTGAAGCACACCTTCTCCATGATCCTGTCGATCTGGCGATTCTGGGTATCGATCTCATTGCCCATGTCCAGGGCCATGTGGCGCAGGTTGCCGATGATGCCTCCCACCTGCTCCAGGTTCTCGTCCATCTCATTTTCTCGGGCGTCGTCCGTTACCCTGTGTGGCGTGACGAGGGAGGGAGCCAGTTAATTAAGGGCTCGTGGGAATTTTACATGCACAAAATTGTTCTGAGGGCAGAATGAAAAATGATTGGTTCAGAGAGATAACCAATCAGACTGTAGAGTAGGTGGGTCTAAGCAACTAGAAGAGGCTGGGCCAAGACATCTGACTGGTTGGTACAATCCCAGGTATTACACCAGGGGTGGGTGATCTTATCCACAAAGGGCCAGTGTGTATGCAGGTTTTTGGGATAACCTTTGCAGTGAAAACCCACATACCCAACGGCCCTCTTTTGATGGGATTCTCCACCCCCGTCTTAGATTATGGCTACCATTTGGTTGTTTGTATACAGTACACTGTTTTTGTTAATATATTTATGTCCTTTCACACTATGCTCATGTTCTGTATATTGTCTGATCCTGTCCACAACTGTGGCTGTAACACCAAAAATTCCTTTCACGGGGTTAATAAAGTTCATCTCATCCTATCCTGACCTGTATTGTCTTGGCTTATCTTATCTTATCCTCACTCCACTATTCCTCCTAGATCCTCAGATTGGTTTAGCGCCTGGATTAGCTACCTTTGCGCCATCTCAGGATGCATGGTAAGTTCAGGGCGGTTCACCTGCGGATAAAGCCTCCACTGATGGCCATCTGTTCGCGCTCGTCCACCACGCGAGCCGGCTGGCTGGCCACCACCCCATCCTGGTTGTTGCCCCAAGCCTTGCCACCACCCCCTTTGAGTCTGCACACAGAAAGAGGAACTCAACGACTGGGGGGTGGGGGGTGCAACCACCAACCAATGCACACAAAACAATGAACAGGCCGACAATGAGCAGAAAGACAGGGCATGAATACTTAGACTCAGGTGTTAATATTTTATCGAAACAGGTGTTTATTTAATAAAGGAAGCTATTAACATATAGAAAAAGGAAATGTGTTTACTATTGAAAATTAGTTGCTGTTTCTTTGAATACTACTTGGCTGCTGTTGATCATTGAAAGATGAGATTAAATGAGAAACATTTGATCTCCATTATGGACTGTGACACAAAACATGAAGGCCAGTAGGGGGCAGAGCGACAGTACACGGAATGACAGGACCCGTACACATACTATATTTAAACAGAAAATGACAGGGATACTTTTTTTAAGAATAATAATGATGCTATTAACAGAGTACGTTAGAAAAACCATTGGTGTTTTGCAGCATATTAAAGAAAGAGATCTACATGGGATACAGTAACAGGGAAAAGGAATAACACCTCGGAATTTTAAAGGAATAAAAATAAGCCTTAGTTTTTATAAGATATCAATTTGTTTTCGTCAGTTTCATAGCTTGTTGAACAGTGAATTTAGGAAATACCAGAGTAACAGATAAATGCATCACACTATAGCTGATATGATTCAAGTAATTGATTTGATAACAAGAAATTAATTAGATTTGACCAGATTAGCTTTGCTGTGTAATTCATACAAGAAGAAGAGAGGAAATGAGTAAATATGTAGTAGACATACATTTTAGTTATGTCTGAATTTGATTATAAATGACTATTGCCTGCCCCTTAGCATTCTGTTATATTACTGACAGATGCTCAGTCGAGAAAATCAGTGCATCTGTGAAAATACAATTTATTTATCATGTTGCTATTCTAAGAAAACATTAGCAAAAAACTTCCACACCATGCCACAATGCTAACAGCCAAAATGTCAACTCTATTCCAAATTCTATTCTGGCAAGATACTGTAGAACAAAATGTCATGTTTTCATCCTTTAAAACAGTTCACTTAATTGCCTACTTTTGCCTTTCTGAACGTGACCCTTTAATTTCAGGGTTGCCAACTCAGAGATCTGGCGTGAAACTCACTCTTTCAGACTCTCACGCTCACGCAAGAAATCTTACAGCAAATCTATATTATTCCATTGTAAACCTAAAATCAGCTACAACAAAAGGACTGGGATAGTTTGCAAACCCTACAGACTATTTACAAAGGTAATAAAACTGTCACATACATGTAAATGCATGTACATGTGTGTACAGACTTGTCTCGAATCTCGAATCTCTCTCCAGCCAGCTGACCAAAGATGGCAACCCCATAACTCTGAGACATTGTCATGCTAACTGACAATGTATCCATGCAATGTCTCATCGCCACTTTAAACAGTTTTTAAGCATCTGTTACACATCCTCACACAAAAGCAGCAGCTCAGCTTGCAGTTTTTTAATTGAGAAACTGCAGACTGTTCAATAATCTATGTGCAATTAAATATTTTCCCCTTTCATGTTACCCGTTTGCACATATTTTATTATACAGTAATGTCGTGCAATTAGTCATAGTCATTCATGAGCACGTTTTTCATACAGCTCACTCTATAATTGTATTAGGCTGTTTGTAATATATCCACTTTTTTGCACTAGATTTTTATATTCCTTGCAGCCTCATTCAGACACATTCTTTATCTGAAGAATATTAAATATACATGGCCTGCATGCATATCTCGTGTGACTTCAGTTATTGCGCTGGTGAATAGTGTAGTCTGGGTTTCTAATAATGCTCTTAAAGTGAGGCTGGAGAAAGCAGGACATGAATCACAGGTTAATGTCACAACATTCTGAGTGAATACTATATTATATTACTCTTAGCAGGTCTATTTCATCTCTGTGTTTCTACGCATAACCTTCTGCCACTGTGAAAACAGAAAAGCAAATCTTTGGACTTAATGTTCATCTCAGGCAGAATCTAACAAATCCATTCATTGCTATCTATACAGGTTTTTTTCATTTGTTTATTTAAAAGATTTTTGGGGGATTCAGAGCAATTTAGTACAACCCATCTTTAGTTTTGAGGTACTATAAATGAAACCGCGCTGGATATAAAATTTATTACGAGTATGTCAGGTCTTAAATCTCTTATTTTTATATACTCTAATTCTGCGAGAGGACTAATAGGTATTAGGTACGGAGCTATATTTGCAATATCAAGATTACACTTAATTTCTTTGTAAGTCCTTGACTCCCCAAGTTACGTGCTACTCTTTTACCGCTGTATGTCGTAAAGACTCACTGGGAGACGTGAGATGTGCAGTTATCAGGCCAATTATGGTTGTAGCCCAAAAACGTTTGTCTACAGAGATTATGGTGGAATTCTAGTGTGTATCTGATCTACATAAATCCTCTGAGCATCTCAACGCTGTACTTATCTATGCGGAATATCTAAAACATAGATTAACAATTGAGTATGTGGAATTCATCATGTAATATGTTCTGATTATATATTTCTAGGTTAATGTTTGTAGTACATACTAATATTTTGAGATATCATAATCATCATCATCAATCATCATCATCATCATCATCATGAACAAAAACATTAGTTACATTGGCATGCAGCACATTCACGACATACGCTTTTGCAATCACAAATGCATCAGGCACTCAGATAAGCCACTTTATAAAGGCCTATACACTGTATATACAATACACCACATTCATGTCCGCAATGAAAACTGGCCAAATTTGCAGAGAGAATCATTGAATCGATTGACCACAATAGTCTTATTTTCCAAAGAGGCCATTCAATTGGTGACAGAATGGGGCCACTGTATGTGTAGCTTGGTACCATGCTGGGCAAGACCCTCCTCCCAGGGAATCATGCATCTTCAGAACCCAGTGTTTCAACATTGGCCACCATTTGCCCATTTCTCTAGATTTGGATCCAGTAGAGCCCGCATGAAGGATGCTCAGCAAAATGGAGAGGAAATAATGTGCAGTGAAGAAACACCAGAAAACATCATTAAAGATGTCCAGGGGCCAAACTATCACTTCCACCCTCCGTCAACATTGGTTATATATTTAAGCATCTAAAATATAAATTATAATTCAGCAGTTTTTGATGTGTATCCCTCAACCTTGGCATATATAAAGCTTTGCCATGGCTCTCTAAATAAACCGAATTCTTTAAAAATATTTACGTTGATGGTTCAGCCCGTGGACCTCCATATAACAAATGGACCAAGTGGTGGTGTAGAAACACTGCTGAGCGTGGACTACTGTGGCATGCTCTAACGTCCATCGCAACGTGAATGGTGCAAGGTCTGCACTTATACTTAAAGCATGGCGACTGCCTTGTTTTCTGGGCTTTATTCTGCATGCCACATGCTCATCCTGCCTCGCCCCCTTGCATCAAGGCGCTGACCAAGGCAAACGGTCGGGGGGAGACTTTGGCTACTTTTGAAGAAGACTCATTAAAAAAGTCTAGTCTCTGCTTTGCAGGCAGGCAGGCGGGCGGGTGGGCGAGCAGGCAGCACCTACTTGTTACAAGGACAAGTACAAAGACCACAGAATTTTCCTAGATCCGTCAAATTCTTTTCTGCTTCCTTCATGTCCTTATTGATTTGATCCATCCCTTCCTCGATGCGTTCCAGTTGTTCTGATTAAACATAAGCAATTTATCCCACACAATGAAGCACATGAGAAAGAAAGAAAGGAGAAAAGACAAGAAAAGACATAAAACTTGAGACATGACAAAGAAAACGAGTTGGACAACACAACATTAGCCAGAGCCTAGGGCGCTTGGTCAGTACCTACTTGTTACAAGGACATACAAAAATGCCACAGCATTTCCCTAAATCTTTTAAATTTTTTTCGGCCTCCTTCATGTCTTGGTTGATATGGTTCATGCCATCTTCAACGCGATCGAGTTGTTCTGGTCAGGACAAAGGGATGACAGCATTGGAATGAATCTTACTGGATCTTCAGTCAAAACATGAGCTCTGAGGTGATTGAAGTAGTTACAAAACGGCTCTTCTCTCATAACGTCAAATGAAACGAAATTTCTGTACCTTAAAAGGTACAATTACAAGGGTACAGCCCCAGTAAAGCAAAGTTACAAATTTTTACCCTTTTGTCTGAGAGTGTAGTTGTAGAAAGAAATAATTTGGTGTGTAGGGTGTGAGGAGGCACCATAGTGGCCAAAGAGATACTGGAGATGTTCATCTACATCTCCATTTGCCGAATCTCTGGGATTCAGACCAACATGGACAAACTTTTAAAGTAAACTTGTAGGTAGAATGGTGTTCTAGGGATTTGGCATAATATTAAAGATGCTGCTTCATTTGTGAAGTCTTAGTACTCCTGTAGTACACCCAAGTAACTATAAGAATGATGAGACCCTCTGGATAAAGGTAACAACTAAGAAAAACTTAATGGATCAATGAGGCAATAGGACACAAGCATTTTAAGAGTATATCCTATTGCGTTACTTGCTAACAGTAGGTTGGCGCTTGACTGAATGTTTTGCATCCTTAGATGAATGAGGTTAAATTCCAGCCTCAGACTTACCCTTAAGAAGCTGTGTAGTTATTACTAGTGGGAGTTAGTATTGGGATATCCTTGGTAGTGAAGCCCAACTGAGTCCAATTACCTTTTTATTGTTAAGCAGATTCAGTTAATTGGGCTCACAAGGATATGTGGAGTTGTGGTACTCGGGTGGTGATTGGTATGCATGTTTTCTGGAGTTTTCGGTGTCTCAGTCTAGTTACCGTGCTTCCATTATCTGGGGTTCTTTTACAGTGATTTTTGTATGGGCTTCTTTTTGTTTGTTATTTCAAAGACCCTTATCTCGAATCTGCGTCGAACTCTGCCCTGCAGCCCGCTGTTCTATTTGCAAACAGGCTAGAAATTATAATAATTGCTTCGGCTGCGGTTATATAGTTCACAGTACAAAACTGGAAGTAACAGAATGTAAGGTAACACTTTACTTGAAGAGGCAAGAATAAAGTAGTATTACATGTTTACTTAATTAGCCATGAATTAATCACGAACTAAGTGCTAGTTATGTACTGACCCCATCTTTGCAACACAAATCAATCAATCATGATGGTTCATGAATTTCATGCAGAAACTACATTAGTTCATGAGTTGTTCTTGAGTAGCAACTGAGTAATTATGTTATTTGTGCCCCTTCAATTAAATTGTTACCAAATTCAAAAATTCAGTGTTTTATTTGTTAAGGTTGTCCTTATTTTATGAATTCAATATAGATTCTCTTTGTATTTGGTCCAGTTACTAGTTCCAGTACATGTTTCATAATCTCTAAGTTGTTTCCTTATTAATAACAATTATGTAAAGATTACGCTGATACGATACTGATAGATCAAAGGCTTTCAACTGGAGGTCTGCAGAACAGCTGTAGAAACATTTTAGAAAACTGAACAAAATGCATTGTTGATATCGTCATGTGTTAGATTTCATGTGTGAGCTGCCAAGTAATTGGCACTTTGTGCACCTCTGCTATTTTATTTCTTTCACCAAAAAAGGTCTTTACTGTAAATGTCTTTCTCAGTGCAGCCTCATTGTTCCACATCTGATACTGGCATCACCCTAGAAGCCTTTCCTCTCCATTTGAAGTAAAATTATTCCAGGGGGACTTTCCTCCTGGCCCTTAGTCTATAATTATTTATAAAATCAGACATAAATGGTGTGTGTGGGCGGTTCATTTGGTAGCCCCTGGCTTGAGAAAAACTTTAACAGATGTTAACATTCCTATGCTAGATAAGAGCATTGGGAGAACATATACTTTACATACTAAACAGCTACTCTAATGTCATACTGACAGGTTAATTAAGGTTCCTTCTCCTTTTGGAAGACAAAGCAATTTCAGGTAAACATATTAAGTTAACATTTTAATTTCCTATGTCTAAATTCCACATGTTTTATATATTGACCTGAATGGTAAAATTTTATTTTCAATTTCATTTATAAATGTCATAATAATTTCATATGTTTTTATACTTAAGGGAGCACTGTAATGCTGAATAAATTCCAGAGTAGCTTCACTTAAATTCTAGTGAATTCAAGAAGACGTGTCCCTAGAATGCATTGTACGGCACATTTAATCTCAGACGGTTAAAGGAAATTTCTGCAATTTAGTTGTTTCAATGAGCCAAATAAATTCTAGCCATAATATCTATAATTGGCTTTATTGAAAAACAGGCAGTTAAAGTGGGCTGAGATATCAGGTACAGTATAAGCCATACAACGCACGTTATGTGGGTAAAAACATCTCTGTCATGACACGATGTCCAAAAAGTCTTTGGAATATTTTTGTGCTGTAAACATATTCCTGTGCTTTGTAATGGCAAAGCTTTTCAGTATCTGTTATGGCAAAATGTGAGGCATCTGAATGTAAAATAACACACTGAGTTAGATTTCACTCAGCTTTGGATTTCATGTCGATTAATGCATTATGAGTATTACGTATTATATCATATTACAGATCAGACCAAAACTCACCTTGAATAAAGTACTAGTATGAAAAAACACTAGCAGGGGTTATAAAAATATTTCCATATAATTATGGAAAGTTTTTGTAATTAACAGCCAGACGTTTTGCCCCATTAAGAAGGCCTGTTTTGGAACCCTGGTTTAAATTATATATTTTTGACATGTGACCTATAAAGTCACTTTTTTAAAAACAACGATACAGAATGAATGAGCGAGAAAAGTTGACTGTGGAATTACACACGATTATTTTTACATCAGTACTTAAGCCATCTTAAGCAGGAAAACACATTGCAGTAATAAAGAAAAGACAACCTTGTTAATAACAATTAATAAGAAAGTGGGGTTAAGAGGGCAAAGCTGCTGGCAAAACAAATGGACTATATAACAGAACAATAAAAACATTGGGTAATGCTTTACATTAACTGCACTTTCATAATGACTTTATAATGCATTCTTAGGACATTCAGTGCATGTCCATAATGCATTCATAAAATACACATAAGCAGCATGTAACTATACCTTAACATCCTAACATATAACAACTTTAATACAAATTAATAGCAAACATTATATAATAATAACAAGCATTATAATTGTATAATAGTATAATGTTTCTTATCAATGTAAATTAAAGCTGTTATGTTAGGATGTTAAGGTATACTTACATGCTGCTTATGAATGTTTTCTGAATGCATTACGAAGGTACAGTTAATGTAAAGTGTTACCAAACATTCAATGTGATTAATAATCCACACTTTCCCAACAGATAATTGTCAAATTGTATAATCCATTTTACACACGTCTATTTAGCCTATAAACTGTGTATATAACATCAAAAATATTTAACATATAAAACTGCCTTATTATTAAGTGTGGTGAGCACTGATATTACTAATAATTAACATTAAATGTCAAATATAATCTTAGATTTGTTAAATTATGCAACCATAATGCCAAAGAATTTTTTAAAGCATGTTAAACATCAAACAGGGCTTGAAAGGTTCTTTGAAGGTCTCATTTGAATAATCCAAACTTACCTCCTTGCTCATCCAGCATGACCAAAGTCTTGATACCAGCATCTTTGCTCTGCTCCCAGACAATGGCAGCGACAAATTGCCCAAAGGATATAGGGAGAAAGAGTGCAAAAGGGATTGATGAAAACATGACATAGAAGACTATCTGCAATGGGCTCATATCCCTGGAATCAACCTGAAAACACCTCCCTTCCCTCAAATGGACTGGTACTGGAAAAGTAGTTGGAAGATGCATGAAGTATGTATGTATGTATGTACGTATGTATGAATGTATGTACGTATGTATGAATGTATGTACGTATGTATGAATGTATGTATGTATGTATGTATGTAAGAATGTATGTATGTATGTATGTAAGAATGTACGTATGGATATATGTATGAATGTATGTATGTATGTATGGATGGATGTATGTATGTATGTATGGATGGATGGATGTATGTATGTATGGATGGATGGATGGAGATTGAGAAGCAAACAAACTTCAGGGGGAGTTCGATCAAAACTAATCAGAAGATTACTAGACCTCCGAAAAAAAGTCCTGATGTTGCATGCTGAGCAGGTTAGGATGCTGTATCTGTGATTGGAAAGTCACTAATTTCACCACTGGGCTGTAGATCAAGGCCCTTCACAACCACACTGCTTCTAGGAACCGTCTGAGCCTGCTTTCTCAAACGTTGTATGCTGCTTTCGCTAAAAAGCAGATGCTAAAATAAACAGATATAAATTAGACCTAGACCATTGTATAATTAGTACGAAGTAAGTTAGATAGATTATTGTGACGGGAGGGCTGGATGGAAGTTCCGTGCATGGAAAATCAAATCTTTTCCACATTATTCATTGACCCATCAAGGCCTCTGTTTAAAATCATATCCTGCTTTATTTTATGTCAGCACATATTCCATAATTGATTTAACTGGGCCAAAAGAAGATTGGACAAAATCACCACAAGCACTATAACATTAAGAACAGAAAATGGAAAAGCGCAACACAAATAAGTATGATAATGACAATAACTAAATCAAACCAATTTCAAAAAGTTCCTAATTAGTTTTCCGGTCGGAATTTGATCTAATGAAATGAGATTAACTGCAGACTGAGTTCTTATGATGTCCTTGGCAAATGAATTGTAGAGTACAATCCGTCTG
Source organism: Gnathonemus echidnorhynchus (assembly GCA_026776725.1). Lineage (NCBI taxonomy): Eukaryota > Metazoa > Chordata > Actinopteri > Osteoglossiformes > Mormyridae > Gnathonemus > Gnathonemus echidnorhynchus. Next base: position 10,496,242 of record JAODJU010000025.1, read on the forward strand.
GACTGGAGTTCATCTCTGTTCTATCTTTTGGGTTTTTGAAAACAAGATGTTTTTCTGGAACAAATGCAACAAGCAAAAAAACAAAAAACTACAGTAATGCTTAAAACCTAATTACCAATGTGCACACAGCTTAATGCACTGGTACCATTATAAATATCACAGCTTCACTGCAATATAAATAACCTTTCTCCATTTGTCTGTACATGAGACCTCCCACCCAATACACATAACATGAAGTCAGTGGTTTATAATAAAATCAGACTTTTGACATAATCTGATAAGATCTCAAGCTGTGGGGGCCACACATTATGCAAAAAAAAATCAGATGTATATTGTTCATCAACTACACATTTACTATGAGCTTACGGCTTACTTTTCTGTCACCCCAAACACTGAGAATGACTGCTACATGTTACGTTGTTATGGAGAATTAGAATGACTGCTACATGTTACGTGGTTATGGAGAATTGAGAGGCTGCGCAGCTCAATTTTCCTGGTGGTTTGATAGTGACGACTAGCAGCAGTTGACGCCTCGGTCTCTCGCAGTGCCTGCTGACGCCTCCCGCTGCAGTAATAAGGCCTGCAGTAAATTGTGTTGGGAGACACGAAATGCCATGCTGTCGCTTAAAGGTAAGTGCGTCACGGGCCGCTTATATCATAAGCAGTGTGACATGAGGTCTGTCCCTGCATCGCGGCAATAACTTGTGTGTCTGACATCAAAGGAAGACATCATCAACGTGACATTTACCAGTCCCTGGCTGGGAGATGGGGAATTTTGCTTAAACAATGTCACTGTGCACCAGTGGACACAAGGGAAGCTGCGATTTAAGAAGATCAGGTGCAGGAACTTGCTTCTTGGTTGATTTTAGCTTTGTCTCTGACCTCTCCCAGAATCCACTTCTTCTCCCTTCATTCTCTCACTGCACTTTGACATTCTTAATAAAAAAGCCCCGCTAATTCCCGGGGTGGGACGGTAATCAAGCACACTTACTTGAATATCTTGAATATTGTACTTGAATGCATTTTATCTGTAATTTACTTGAGAATCAATTTTTTTTTGGAAACTTATGACTTCTACTCCACTACATTTCAAAGACAGATGTTGTACTTTTGACTCCTACATTTCTATGAAGGGTCTCGTTACTCATCGCTTTGAAGCATAGCTTTAAATTCAGGGGACAAATTTCCTTTTCTAAAATGTGATGTCATATTGTGTTTATTACAGAAGAAAAAACAATCACAGTAAACTATTTCAACACTGTCAGTCAACTTGCATTTGGGCATTTATAAACCTAGTGGTGTACAACTGGAATTTAAGTTGGTTTTATTTATTTATTTATTTATTTATTTTCTGGGGAAGTTGCATGTATAGTAATTCCACTGTCTACCCGATGCACACATGTGCATGAATGCACACACACGTGAGCACAAACACACACACACACAAGTTTGTAATTATATCTTTCTGGGGACTCTCCATTCCTTTCTATGGGAAAACTTCTAATCTCAACATGATGACCTTAACCCCTGCCAAGCCCTAACCTTAATCAAGTATTTAAAGCAAGTATTTATGCAAGTACTTTAAATCAAGTAAAAAAACTGACAGAACAACCTTCACTTGTACTGGAGAAATATTTAACCAGGAGTATCTATAGTTTGACTTAAGTAATAGAGTTTGTCAACCTCTTTGTCAACCTCTGCTAATGCCTTTCTTTTTTCCATAATAGCCTGAGCTTGGTGAACTAGCACACCAGAATCCTGTATTATTCACATCAGAACTTACTCTCAACATCTAATCTCATTAATTATTCTACAGATTAACCAATTATTACACTATTTTCATAAAGCCTGTCTTTTCACTATAAGTCACTAATAGAACGATGACACCTACTCAATGGAGGTCAACTGGAAACAAAATCTTTAGTGGTGAGTACAGCTAGCAAATACGCCAGCTGCACAGTCACCATAAAGACATCACACCACTCAAGGTTTCAACTTTACTATCCAGGTCGCTGACAGTATGACAGTAGGATCCTTGGTCAGAGCTTTTATTGATATCATTGAGCAGAATGACAGAGCTGCCTCTTCTCCTGACTATCCATCTCCATGAAGAGACTTTTGTTACCTTATAAGACAGAAAGGGAAAGTGAACACTGTAAAAATATGTCAGGTATATGACCCAAGCTATATGACCCAAGTGCCAAATTGACCAACGACAGTCTTTACTTAACCATATGTATGAATGCCACTTACTGTGACTGCACTTAAAAGTACTGAATGATCTATTTAAGTATTATATATTAATCGGACAATGTCTTCAACAGTATTTAGTAATTAGCTCTACTTTACATTACTTTATGAAAACATAATTAATACTGTCACTCTTCATTATCTGGTCTTTTGAACCATAATTGGTGTTCTGAACAATGGCACAGAGATTGAACTTATTCTTCTGGACATTGTAATTTACTGCACTATGTGATATGAGCAAGCATTGATGCCAGAATCAATATGACCTTCAAAGGTTGCGGATCTCCTTCGGTTCCCAGAATTTGCCTCTCAGGTTTCTCCGTCAGTGTGGCAACATCCGATTTACCAGTAAATCCCCCTGACATCTGATGCAAGGTCCTCACCAATCAATGCTTCCTTTTCTTCAGTGTGTTCTTCCATAGTATTGTGCAAGTTGAACTTGTGCAGGTATCTCAAATAAGGTTAGTGCTTATTGCTAATAAAAGCGTAACATGTATTATGTTAACTGATTATTCCCACCATAATATTTCGATTAGAATCTGTACTAAATGAGCTCTGCATCAAGTCTGCTCTGGAAGTGTTTTTCAGGCCCTGCTCCCTGGTGACAATCCACTACCGACTGAGGCTCCAGTCCAGATTCGTGTTCTCCCTGAAGGAACTCAGAAACCCACAGCACACAAACAGCTAGCCAGGCCAGCTCCATCTGTGATCAGCGGATCAACACAAACAGACACGACCCTCCGGGCAACTGAGCCCTCTTGTGAAAGCTCTGACTTTCGCTCTGCTCAGTACCAGTGAAGCTGTCAGAAAAGAGAGCGCAGAACTTTCCACGTCTCTGCCAAAATGACCAAAAGTCGCAGAAATTGTTTCTCTGTGTCAAGCTGATAATTCCCAGCATCTTACGGTTAATGAGCGATGCAAAACCCTTATCTGGCTGTCAAAGTGTTCAAAGTTTCCATTAAATTTCTGCAAAAATAATGAACTCCTCTGAACGCAAAGAGTTATTGGCCAATGGGGAATACTTCTCAATGAAAAATATCATCTGACACTATGTTCCGTTGTTGCTCTTTAATAATAAGATGCATCAATGTAGGTTTTCTTGTTAAATACCAATATGTTGCCCCAATCTTGTAAAAACAGAAATATATATCCATCCATCCATCCATCCATCCATCCATCCATCCATTTTTTCTGAAGCAAGGTCTTTGTGTGCCTGGAACCTATTCTAGAAAACAAAGGATAAAACACAGGGTCCACCACTCTGGATGGGATGCAATTCCATCACAATACTTCCTTCATTTCATATAAACATCTGCTCATTTATAACCACCTACTTGAAGAGAATCTAATGAATTTTGACCACAAATCATGTAATAATGGGGTTTTCTGTAAATATAATATTGTGTGGAGATGGTGACAAAAATAGGTTTGGGTGACTTCATTTTTGTACCTCTTCCACTAGCTGCAGCATGCGACGAGTGCTCTCCAGTGACTGAAAAGAGAAGAAGAAGAAGGAGAAGAACATTAGATCTCCATACCAGACCTGGCAACTAAAGCAATTGCTAAAAACCAGTCATGTTGTTATCTGATAAGTGACCACAAAATACTTCCTCATTCCTAAATCCCAATTAAAACTAACAATTTGTATTAAAATAAATATGTTACAAATGTATGCATTTTTAAAAATAAAATCTTTATAAAGTTTAATTGCCAAGAATAATACATGCCATGAATGATGTATTTCATTCTTTTTTTCCTCTTGCTGCTCAATAAAACAAAATTTATGCTTATAATGAAATTATGCAATGCAATGCAATTTTATTTATATAGCGCATTATCACAACATTACATTGTCTCAATGCGCTTTACATTTCTG
>JAODJU010000025.1:10500467-10530839 GCA_026776725.1 Gnathonemus echidnorhynchus
AGACAGAGGTGCAGGAGACAGGTAGTCAGGGAGAACACGGGGTTTATTGGGAGCAGGATCAGCAGGGACAGGCAAAAACACGGGGTAACATTACAATGACCGGACTGGGGAAACGAACGGAAACGCGGACTAAATACAATGGACTAATTGACAACAATCGGGAACAGCTGGTAAACACGGGGAATCCACACGAGGTTGATGAGGGGGCGTGGCACACGAGAGGAGCGGACGATCGGGGCGTGACATGTACAGAATGTAACCTTATGAACTGCTTTCTATTATTTAAATTCTAACCATTCTGTCTATATAAAACTATGTCTGCTCTGTTACTGACATGGGCTTTTACTAATTATATGCATATACATGCAAGTGTGCATGCAGTTGGCTGGCTTTAAATGTTCAATGCATGAACTGTGCTATTTGCTGATGCATTTCTGTAGTCTGAGCGGGTTGCATGTTACCATGGATGTATGCAGGTATGTAGCCTATATTTCCAATATTCTACTGGCTGCTCAGGGACACCTCTACCAGGTCACCTCCACCCTACTCGACCCCCAGCCCCCCCCACCCCTGCTTTGCCGCTTTTCTTTCTGCGCTCTGCTGTGTAGCATTACCTGCTAATGAATTTTTTATAAGTCCATTTGCACAAAGTATATTATGTGATTCTGTGGAATGAGATCTTCCATGCATGTTTAAAACGACAACCACAGAACACTGCGGCTCAGGGAAAAAGTCGACAAGATGCGGCATATCAGCGATCAGGGATTGAGCAGATAATGCCGTGTGGTTTATAAATACAAAGTTTACACATCTGCTGAGGCAAACAAAGAACCAGTGTGATAGCAAAAGACATCACACCTACTGCTAGTGTTTATCTAATGAAGGATCATTAGATAATTAGATAATTTGGGGTTCTTCTTAAATCTTTACTTGAATACCATTTTAAAATGGGTATGTGAAAGACCAGTTTATAGTATATAACTTTTGTAGCATTTTGTATGTTTTATCCTGATTTGGAAACTTGGGTTAAAAAATATGATGGCTAAATACACTCCAAAGAGTCCTTTTCTGAAGGACCGGCAAGTATTAAACTGTAGAACTGGCTCTAGAAAGACAAGAGGCTGGAAGCTAATTGCACAAAGGCCCCAGAGAATAGCTTAGAACGTCTGTTTGATGCTGCAACACTCTCAGTTTCGGGCCGTCAGCACATCTGAAGGTGCAAGATCTCCCGAACAAATCCTCCTTGGGAACCATTTAGTAATAATTAAAGGCACGATGCAGCAGGCATGTCTGGTTTAGATCAGCCTTGGTCTGACTTGTCTCACCTCATTTGGACACAAAAGGTGTGAAAGTCTCATTTTTCAAGATGGATGCATTAGGATGGTACAAATGAGCCTGGCTCAGAGGGGTGATTCATCAAGTCCCTCCCCATGCTCACCCCCACCCCTGGGCCACGTGGCCTAGGCTCAGCAGCAGCCAGAAGGGCGATGCCCTGAGACTGTGACTCAGGCACCGACCAGCCATTACTGGCAGCGACTGCAGACGCAACACCAACATCGCCCCCTTAACAAGACGACGGAGATGAGAAGCTGGAAATCATTTGATCTGCTTCGGCAAAGAGCCACTGATCTTGCTGCATGCAATGTCCCAGGCTTGTGACGCAAACGGAGACTTGCGGTGCTGGGCTGCCCTGAATGTGACGCGAGTCGAACTTTTACGAAGTACAGAGGTATGTGTAAAGCTCCACAGTTAGCAGGATCTTCAGGGGCTACAAGGAATGTGGCTCCATCCCCACCATGACAGGGACCTGTACAGGCCTCTTTGAAACTATCCATCAACCATGCTAGGACACATACTTCTGACGTCCGGATAAACATCGGACAAAAATTTCATGGACCAGTAAACTGGCAGACTGATTGTCGATTTCATAATTTAATTTTTTTCAAATGCGAACAGAACATGTGAACATGAAGACTCTTTAAAAACTGAAACTACAGCCACTCCTCAGGTTACGATGGGGTTATGTTCCGATACACTTGTCGTAAGGCGAAAATATCGTATGGCGAAAATGCATTTAAATGCAGTACACCTAACCTAACAGACATCATAGCCTAGCCTAGCCTACCTTAAACATGCTTAGAACACTTATATTAGCCTACAGTTGGGCAAAATCATTAACACAGCATATTTTATAATAAATTGTTGAATATCTCATGTAATTAATTGAATAATATACTGAAAATATCAGTATATTGTTTAATGTTGGAAATTATCCAATGCAAAACCGCCAGCGTTCTGCGGACCAGGTGTTGGGAACCCCTAATCTACACCTCACCACTTTAGCCCTGTCCCGCTCTGCTGACGTGCAAACGCAGGGGCTCTCGGTGAGCGGCGGAGCGCCCTGTCCCGCTCTGCTGACGTGCAAACGCAGGGGCTCTCGGTGAGCGGCGGAGCGCCCTGTCCCGCGAGCGGCACTCACCTCATCGGCCAGCTGGTCTGCCCGCTGCTGCATGTCTGCCAGCTCGTTGCGCATGTCCGCGTCGTCTGCCATGATCCACGGATATGTGGACAGGTGCCTGTCTCCGACTGGGAAATGCTGGTCCTACCGGATGGACTGGAAAATGAGGAGAAACCAACTTTAAAATAACTCAAAAAAGAACGACACCACTGTTGTTATGGCAACCATGTCTGGGAGCCTATATGAATGCGGCAGTTTTAAATAACACTGATGTGTGGTGCGAAGGCATTTTGGCGAGAGTCTCTGCAAATACATTAGGTAACAATGAAGTCTTCTTATGACGTATGACGTCATGCAGTGACGTACACAGACTTTTTGAGGGACAGGTGGTCAAACCGGAGGAGGGACGTGATCAACCCATAAGTTTTCATAATCGGGGAGGGGGTGCCCTTGGGAGATTTTGGTGATAAAAGCCAAAAGGGGCACTTGTAGCACTATATTACAATATTTTTATGTTGTGACATATATCTGGTAACTGTATTTTTCTACTGAAAATGAGGCGGAAATTCATTCATAGGCGATCAAATAGAGATTAAAGAATGAAAAGAACTCTCGGTTGCTACTATCTTTTTGATCATGGACTGCATTTGATATTGTGAATCATGAATACTTGACAGGTACAGCAGTGGCCATGTAAGAACATTGGAGAAAGCTAATTACCACTTGGAGATCAAGGCTGTTGGCAGGGAGTGAAACGTTAGAAGGTGCAGATCAGTGGGGCACTAGGACAGTAGAATTATTATGAGAATATCTTGGATTAAGACCTTTAAATCTGGCTCCAGGCCTGCGTTGCTGGCTAGGCAACAAAAGAAACATGATTTTAGGACCCGAACGCAGAATCACTTCTCCTTGATATTATTACCCATCAATAAATTCAGCTGAATGGTTTGTATCTTAAGCAGACTGATGACCGTTTGATGCAATGTAGCCCTCTACCTCCTACATCACAACTGTCTCTCACATGACATACAACACAAAATATGTTACAATGTAACAGGCAGATAATATTTCCAATGTGAATAAGATAAGATACAAACAGAGGGGAATGGCTGTGGGATAAGATGGAAGGCTGTGTGGCTCAGCTGTTAGGACTCTGTGCCTGTGATCGGTTGCCAGGACTGGCACACTGATGCTGCTGTTGGACCCTTGAACAAGGCCATTAACCCCCAGCTTCTGGGGTATTGCATGCTGGCTGACAGAGAGAGAGAGACAGGGAGTTGAGGTCAATACTAGAGGTGCACCGACCCTATATTCGGGATCGGTATCGGCATCGACCCATATCTAATTAGACGGATCGGGTATCGGACATGTGACCGGGTATCGGCCATGTGACCGATCCACGTCCGATACTTATCGAGTTTTTGGCGGTCTGGAGAAAAGATAGCTCCTATTTCTTGTTAAATCGATTTGTACAATCAATCGCACGACCGCTCTTTCCCATTATATGTGTTTTTTTGTGCATTCATGCTGAACAGTAACGCTGCTACTCGGTTTTTCTGCCACTCAGTGGATGTGAGCGCGGTGACTTCCGCCTGCTGTGACGTCAGAACGTCAGATAACGGTGACAATAGCAAAAGCGACTTGCATGCTTGCAAAGCAAACTAAGAAGCATGTCTGCAATCTGGAAGTATTTTACGCTTGAAACAACAACTAGTAGCACCGCGATTTGCAGTCTTTGTAAAATCAAAGTTTCAAGAGGCGGAAGTAGCGTGGCGGTGTACAACACAACGAATTTAATCAAGCACCTTAAAAATCATCACACGGAGGAACATGAGGAGTTCAGACAAGCCAAACAGAAAAAAGACGAGGAGTCGAAAAAACAGATGCCCGAAGCGTATAGTCGTCAAGAAAAACTTCCAAACAACAGCCCGAAAGCTTTGAAAATAACAGAAAAGGTACTCGAATTCATTGTTTTGGATGATCAGCCCCTGTCTGTCGTAGACAATGTGGGATTTCGTCGCCTGATGGAGTATCTAGAACCAAGGTACAGTTTACCATCTCAGAAATACATTTCGGAGACAGCATTGCCTGAACAGTACTCTAGAGTGATTACGCTCATTGAGGGACAAGTAAAAGATGTGCAGTCCATGAGCTTCACTGCAGATATTTTGAGCTCGGCTGTGTGCCCCATGTCTCTCTTAAGTGTAACTGTGCACTGGGTGAACCCGCAAAGCTACGACTTTCAGAGTGTGGTGCTACAAGTTAAAGGACTTTGTGGATCACAAACTAGCACTTCAATTTCAGCTGCCATCAGAGAAATGCTGGGTAAGTGGAAAATCTCTCTAAACAAAGTGCACACAATTGTGCGAGGCAACGCAAGCAATATGAAAAAAGCAATGGATGACTTGGGAGTCGCTGGCTTGGGCTGTTTTGCGCAATCTCTGCAGCTTGTGATACACGAGGGGCTGCTATCGCAGCGAAGTGTAAGTGACGCTGTCGCCAATGCGAGAAAAATTGTGGGGCATTTTAAGCATTCGCCACTTGCGTGTACTCTCTTGGAAGATATTCAAACTGAACTGCAAATGACTCAGAAACGCTTAAAACAAGATGTGCAAACGAGGTGGAACAGTACGCACCAGATGATTGCGAGCCTCCTTGAACAGAAGAGAGCCCTTTGTGCTTATGCTGCTGACCACAATCTGCCGGTAAAACTTACAGCCAACCAGTGGGCATTACTGGAGAAAACGATGAATATACTTGCCCTGTTTGAAGAGCTGACCAGAAACATAAGCTCATCCACCTCCACCACAGCTGACGTTATTCCAGCTATCAGTGTACTGGAGCGTCTGCTGTCTCGGCAGGACGATTCTGACACCGGGATCAAAAGCATGAAAACTACGCTGCTACAAGCTGTCAACAGACGATTCGGCGAAGTCCAAGATGAACCGCTTTACTCAGTTGCCACTTTACTCGATCCACGATACAAAGACAGGTAAGATTAAAGCTTAAAGCGTGCTTTATGATAGCTATAATGTGTGCAGCATTTAAATTTATATAGAAATTCTAAATTTATAGTAGTCGGTTAATTATGGTTAACACATAAATCCAACAAAATACATATTAAAATTAAGGTAGGGTGTGCAATTTTTTTTTCTTATCTCTGTACACTTTTTGTCAAATTTCTTCACAGTCCGCTTGTTGTACCTTTTATCTGTGCACTAAAAAAAACGGTGTTAAACTTTCCATGGGAAGTTACGTTGCAAAGGGGCAGATAATTTCCTGAAACTTTACAGAAACTGTACCTGGGAAGTTAAGCTGGAGGATTTTGGAAATGCTGAACTGTGTGGAACTCCATGCCAGCCGTCAGATAAGGGCAAAGACAGCTAGCAAATGTCAAGGAGAAGGAGTGGCTTAAGAGGGATGCCTTAAAAACAAATATTTAAATACTTGTTAAATACTGTGATGGCAGGGAGTGTAACAAGGTGGAATTTAAATAAGCCTTTGCTCATACGAATATAATTTTAATAGCTTGTGTTGTCCTCTGGCTGTCTGTATTTTTTAGATACTTCACAAGAAAAGAGACGGCCAAGTCTGCAAGAGATGCTCTGGCACAAGAGGTTGAGAAGATGGAGGAAATACTGCAGAGGACATCAGCTGTAGTAGGTGAGCCAGCAGCTAAACTTCTTTGCCTGGAAGCAGCCAGGCCAAGCACAAGTACAAGGGAGTGCAGTTTAAGCAGCCTGTTTGAAGACATTTTGGAGGAGCATGAAGAACCCACAGCAGGAAAAAGCATCACAAGCACTTCTAGTCAGATACAGACATATTTGGCAGAGCAAACTATTCCCCGATCTGACAGCCCATTCCATTATTGGAGAATCAACCAGCATCGCTTTCCTGCCCTTGCTGCAACTGCTGTCAAATTCCTCTGTGCCCCTTGTACCAGTGTTGAAAGTGAACGATTGTTTAGCACAGTCTCCAATATTGTAGGTGAAAAGAGGAGTCGACTAACTGCAGACAAAGCAGAAATGCTGTTCTTCCTAAAAAAAAACTTACCCTTGGTGCTTAAGTGAACTCGAGACTTGAGCGAGAAAGCGATCATTACTGTCATTTCTGATCGTCTACTTGTTAGCCATTTATATCTACTTTGTTGCTGCTGCTGCTACAATGTTCTTACTTGAATTGTTCATTATTCCAAAATGTTTTATGAAAATGCCATTGCACTATATTAGCACTACTTATAATATCTTGGATTATTTATTTGAAATATTTAACTTGCACAATTTTTTAAATGACAGAACTGGAGTGCAGTTTGTTTATTTACTTTGGGGGTGTGTGTGTGTTTGTTTAACCAAGTATGTAATGTATTTGGATTTTATTTGCAATCTCTGTTAAATGGCTATTTTCCACAACATTTGCTGCAGATGTTTCTAGTAGCCTAATTAAAGGTTTTTTTGACATGCATTTCTTAATTTGTATTTACTAGTCTTTTTTTAAAAAAAAAAAAAAAAAAGACCAATGGTATTGGATCGGTACTCATATTGGTACTCATATCGGTACTCATTGGTATCCTCTGTTCAGGTATTGGGATTGTATCAACACTGAAAAGGTGGGATTAGTGCACCTCTAGTCAAAACAACCCTGAAGAAAATGTACCTCTCACTTAAATATTGAAATATGTAATTTGCCAGTTTTCTTACACATGATGAGACACATGTTTCTCTAAAATATAACATATCATTAACTGCTGTGATGTACCCTTTCGTAAACGCCATACATCCAAAGCAGTGAAAACATTCGTCTTTTGCAACGTCATAGCTGTATTTTTCCACAAACTTACAAAAGCACCACCTGCTTTCAATACGGCATCCTTTTAACAGGGAAAGAACAATCAGATCCAAATGCACCTCCTTCTTCTATCCCCCAACCCATATCGCTTCCCCAATTAGTCATACCTTTTTTAGTGAAACGACATAAATGGTACTTGAAGGGAGACATTCCTCCAAAACCAAATTAGCTTGAAATCTCCATGTGTTTCACACGTCTAGAAGAGCTGGGGAAGCGCTGAAGCAAATCTTCAGTTAGTATCCCATGAATGTTGGATAGCAGCAGCTTACGTCATTTTTGCCGCTTTCTTATTTTAGTTGAAGCTTAGACCTTTCAGTGGTGGGTCACTGTGGGCAAGTAACACATATGTCATGTCAGAGATTTAGTGGGGTCAGTATGGGTAAGCAGTATGCTTGTGAAATTGAAGATTTAGCAGTGTTTCACGGTGAGTATGAAAAATAACTACCATGTGAGATATTACTGCAAGATACTTAAATAAGCATTTAAGAACTGAGTTACAGAAAATGTCACAAAGAAACTCTTGGTCTAATATCAGAAAGAAACATAACTGTATGGTGCCAGGCATTTGGTAAGCAATTTATCCTCAGGCCCTGTCTGATGCATATACAGTGTCTGCTGCAGGCTCCACAGAAATATTCAATATTCAAATTTCAATAACAAAATTAGCTCAGATTTTAAAGATGCACTATCTGCTCAAAAAGATTGGCTTAGTTATGCAAGTTTCGAAAGCAACTGAGCATGGAAAAAGTGGCATAAATGAGTTAAAACTGGTAACAAAATTTACAAAAAATAAAACAATACCTTCACTTCCAGAATTCCTATTATAATGTGAAAGTCAGAAGGTATCCACATGGTGATGCGGGGGGGACAAAAAGAATGTCAATTTTTGGGTGCCAATGGTACTTAATTCTGAGTTTGGTGCAGAGGTTCAATCAGAAGTTGCTAGGTCATCAGATGTTTGTTGCGTCGTTTCATGCATGAAGAAGCATTTGGATCTATTGCCTTGTCCTGCTTTTTATACATAAGGCTGACACAAGGAAATAAAATAAGCAATTATTCTCCCAAATTCTACAAAGTCCTCTAAGCACGAAACTACAAATCTTCAACTAGAGATTATATTATCTGCACGAGACAGCAAGATGTGTCTGGCTTCAGTCTTGTTCACATTCTCCATCAATAAGGGATGCAGAAACCGAGACTATATATGGCCTTTGTGTATTTTTTCATTTGTTTTGCCACATGATCAGCTCACTGTACCATTCCGCAAATCACCGCTCTTGAAGGACTGGATTTATCTTTTTAGCAGGATCCCTAATCCACATCTAGGGGGGAAACGGGATAACAGCCCAAACGTGTCAGTCGAAACTTGCCTGAGATCTGTAATCCCTGTCTGAAAGGAGTCTGCAGAGTTTGCAGAGAAACCACCAGCTTGTTGGTGCCTAGAATTAAGCGTCACTATAGACAGGCCTGCAATTCTCAACCCATTTTACACAAAAAGCGCTGAAAAACTAAGAGCTTCATTTGTAAGTGTTTTAACAGTGAACCATATTTGTGACACCAAATCCAACCACAATCTAGAGAAAAATATTTTCTGGGCTCCTGTTCATTATTAATGCGCTACATTCAAACAACTGACCAGTGGTCAAGTATCTAGCAACCCCCCCCCCCCACCTCGATTGATTTTTGCCTCCATATTCTCTATATATGAAAACTTACTCAGGATCATATTCTCACAAATCAGGTTATACCAATAAGAGACATGTATGCACATAATATTCAGGAAGTTTTCATTTGGTTACAGCCAAATTCTGTATACGCTGTTTAGTGAAAACACTGCCATTCATTTTAAAATGTGCTAGAGCATTAATAACCTCAAAGACAGAGAAAAATTCAACGTGCACCATTTTAATATTAATTGCCGAATTGCTACTTTTTATGCAAATTGTCCATAATTTCCGTGCCTTAAGGCAAAATGTGCTAAAGCATAATTCTTAACAGCAGGCTAAGGACAACTTGAGCAGATCCTTCACAGATCTGTTTGCAAATCCAGTTCTTTAGCCCATGCATAAGCACACTTGATGGATGTGGAGTGAAAATTTTCAGGATGTCGCACTGCTAACTGAGAAACAATCAGTGCAAACTGAAATATTAATATGATGTCTCACATGAAGGTAATTATTGTTGTTATGCTGGTGTACATGCCATTTATATATATTTGTTCAACATAAATACTTGGTACTATATATATCTGGTTAAAAACACTCTTGGCCAAAATCAGGTTACAGTTGTAGGCATAAAGTATTTTGAGACTCAAATATCTACAGAGGTATAGATACATGCATTTCAATGTTGAAGGAGAGGGTCTTAATGTAATGATTTATATAAAATAAGATTATTTTTATGTTGTCTATACTGGGCACATATACTGAGCTATTTGCTGCTGATTGTGACCTCTGAGCTGTCAGTAGTATATACAAACCCCATGATGTCACAGGGCTGAACCATTAGCCGACCATACAAGGCATCCACTGGGTAGATAAGGTAAACAAGAAACAAAGAAAAATAAAGTGTATTTTTGCACTAAGATTTTAAAAAATTGAGTCATTAGCTGGTACATTAATTTAGTTAGGATTGCATCTGGTATTCAAAAAGGCAGACTTAGGCAATATTCAGTCATTTAGAGTCACAGTCCAGTGGGCATGTGACCTCTCTCTCTACCACCAGAAACACTTTCAGTAGTTCAGAGGTGCAATTAAATGCTCTGGTGAAATCAATTCAGAGACCATCTGCCATTTCAGGAATGTGCCCCAGATTTTTGGGTCAATCATGTCAGACGTCACTGATGTTGCAAATTCATCCATCCATCCATGATTCCTCCGGCTATTTATCTTGGACAGGGTCGTGATACTTCTGACATAACAATAACAAAATCAAAGTAAGAATATACTTGAATGACACTATAGATCAGTGTTTCCCAATCCGTCCCTAGGGACCCACCCATAGACAGTTCACATTTTTGTTCCGAGAGATGGGAGATGTTCCGAGAGATGGGAGATGTTCCGAGAGCAAACATGTGGACTGACTGTGGGTCCCCGAGGACTGGATTTAGAAACACTGCCATAGAATATACTAAAATAGTACTAACAATTCCTCCCCCGGCAAAGAAGAAAAGTCCGGGAATGACCTGTGCTCAGTGCTGTGGATTTACAGAATGAAGGGTCCAACAGGTGCATTAGCTGCGGGACGGATAGCTTTCCCTTAATGGGGTTTTTATGCAAAAAAAACTGTTTTAAGTAAATTTGGATAGATGTTAATTACACTGTAGTGTGATTTACTATTTTGGTTCTTTTTAAAATGGTGTCATTTGGAAATGAACATAGTATTCTACTCTAGATTACTCTAATTTCACCAAATAAAATGCCAGACTGGAATTAGATGAGGGTAAGCCTTAGTTTTTAATTAATTTTCCAATGGCTTTCATTCCACACACCCATTCATCATTTGGGCTGTAAAAGTTCATTGCTTTTGACACAATAAACTTAATTGAGTGATCTTCAAAATGGCCTAAGTTCATTTAAGTGTTGAAGTTTAAGATGTAAATCTTAGCAGAAACATAAAAACAACACTATCCCATAGTGTGCATCTCAGACTGCAATTATTCAAATGGATTTGTCCCATCTGCCCTTATTTCTGATATAAATTGGTATGTTCCGTTTTTTTCTCCTCCATTAACCTGGACTAGAATCCTGAGATGTTGTGATGAGAAAGCGTGAGCATTTGACTTGACTTTATTGTTCTCACCAAAATGGCAATTTAAATTTTATTTGCTCCAGTGGTCTTCTATGGTTTATTCCCCCAACTCCATGGGAACACAATTCTATCTCTGCATGGCGTGGTTTTCTAGAGTATCTTTATAATTACGATTATTTCAATAGTACTAAAAAGGAATCTAGCTATGTATAAAATCATGCGTTGCTGTAATTGCATATGAAATGAAATCCAGAGCACAGTGGCAGTAACCTTCAAGGATGTAAGGACTACATCTCCGGCAAAACAGAGGTCAGTGAGAACTGCTGGCTTGCCTCGGTGAAATATGCTAAATTGCTCATCAGTTCCCCTCCACTGATTTTGACATCTGGTTAGAACTCCCTCTTGAGCCTCCTTCCCTGTCCTAGTACGACGTAATCATCATCCGATGTGATTAGAGTCTGTGGGGCTCCATCATGAGGTTACAAAGATTAGACCCACCGTTGGAAGAGGATTTAACCAGTTCTCTCATTCCCTAGATGTTGTCCATAGCCATAAAAAAAAAAAAAATAACGAAGAAGATTGTTAACATAGGTGAAAGCAGGCTCAAAGTAGCAGGTACATTACTATGTGTGTTTCAATGCTTCAAAATAATGCGAATGGTGACCATTAATCAGTGATATTCTAGGATAGTTCTAGGATAGTTCAGGACAGACAGACAAAAACAATGTAACATTTCCCCTAAACCGAATCTGAAGAAAAAAAACAATGACAACTTGTTGGTAACATGAATGTCCATTTCTCGGCCAACCCTAATACCTCTCAGTGCAGGACAAGCAGATGAAATCCCACTCAGTATCCTTACAAACACACGGCCACCACACAGGGTCATAACAACTGCACTTGCCAGTCACCTATGTTAACACCCTTTACATTCACAAAATACCTATGTAGGCAGAGAGCCAGCAGAGACCAGATGATGTTAGATCTCAAGCTCTGCCAACGTGGGCAAATTGCCCGTCAACATAATCCTTTGGCCATGGGCAGCAAGCCGACCCTAAAAATAGTCCAGTTAATTTTTGTTCATAAAGTCTCCTTCAATATTCTTGAAAATAGCCCTCGATTTTTGGTTGTATTTTCTTGGACGTACTTAGTTTTTAATACCTGAGATCAAACACAGGGTGGTGACATCATTATACATTACTTTCTAATATGCATAAATTATACAAATTCATCTAAACAATACTTTACAAAGTACAGGTATTATTTGTGGGGTATTATCTAAAAGGTATTATCTTAACATGTGCAACTTTTATGCATTAGTTGCGCTCTGTGACAGATGGGTAGAGGAGTGAAAGAAATAACATTCACTAAGGAAATCCATTCTAAGCAATTCTGTCATGAGCAGTCACAAAACAAAAGTGAAACTGAACACTTCAAATAAAATAAGTATGAAAATGAGTATTAAAATGAGTATGCTATGCTCAAACATTGTAAGTGAGGCATCAAATGAAATCAGTGTCATGGTATAAAGGGAGTATTGCTCTGCTAACGCATCGGTATTCTCTCTTCCCACAGAGAGCACACTGTCCCTTAGTGTCACAACTGGAACCCCTATTAGAATTGTATTAGCATATCCGCTCTGAAACCTCGGTGACAGTACTGATACAGTAGCTGCCACAGAGCAGGAAGTGAGGTTTTAGGACTTGTGCCGTGTGGCACGACGTGGGGCAGCCTGAGATGAAATAAAAACGGAAGCCTTTTGTTGTAAGGTCAGGGATAGGAGGGGCAGATGGTGGCAGAGGAGCGGAAAGGCTGCAGGGTTGGAGAATTCTACTACAGCTTTTAGAAGTCCACCTACCCGAATAATCCAAGAGCCAAGGGCCCGCACGCAGGCATTATCTAAAGTTGTTCTAGGAGCAAAAGATCTCAAACTCCTTTGTTTTAATGTGAGAAGTGACAGTGAGCATTTGGCAACAGACGTTTGGCACAACAGAGTGACAGCTAAACTTAGATCCTGATCATGTTTGAACACGATTCTCATGAACCACGTTTCTCTAAAAAGAAATGCAAATTAACAGATTAAATTTCGGCATTTCAAGGGCCTGTTCGAATGGCAATGAATGTTCCGTGTTACCATTTCAGTCAACCCATGAATTGTGCATAAAAAATATTAAAAATTCAGAGTTTATGTAGCTAAAACTATAAAGTTGTTTGCTTGCAAATTCCAATTCAATTATGATACAGGTATAAGAGTTTTAGCCCAAAAAAATAACTTCCCAGTAAAATGCATCCCATCGGTCACATCCTGTTCTGAATTTCAGGCCACCAAATGAATTATTCAACAGCAGAATGTTCTCTTTTGTAATATGACAAATCATGAGAGAAAGCGCCACCAACATTCTGTGCTATGACTCCAACCTCCATTTATACAGCCATTGATTTAGACACGCTATTAAATGAAGACATAAAACAGCTAAAATCAGACACGGAACAGAGGCGGCAATTAATGTAGAATTTAAAAAGTTAATGGAAACAGCCAGGAGGCAGCAGAGTACACAATACAGCTAAGAATGATACGAGAGTTTTTTTTAAAAAAAGCAAGAGTGTAGGGGAACTCTACATCAATGCATTGGCTATGTGAGTGTGGCAGGGTAAAGTGGGAACAAAGACTGACAGAGAGAGAGAGAGAGAGAGAGCGAGAGAGAGAGAGAGAGATAAAACGCAAACAGCTATGGAACTGGTGAGTGATGCATTAGGATTCTGGGTAATAGTCGGTGTTCGACAGCAGGAAGAGATCTGCAATTGCACAGGTGGAGAACCACCGGGATCTGGATTATTAGTGGGTATCATAGGTGGGGGAGCTAGCGAGAGACTGAGGGATTGTTTAAATATCACGGAGCAGTAATTTGCTACTGCTTGTTCCTGACAGCCCAGGATGTAGGATACACAACACCACTTTTTTCCAGAGATAATGAGGTAACCAGGGAGAAGAGAGCTAGAAACACACTGAAGTCAGAAAGGTTCGGCCTGACAAGGTGGCTACTTGCCAGTTGTCTTCTGGGAACTATTGGCATGGGAGAGTGTCGGAAGAACGGTAGCCCAGAAGCTTTATTGAGCGTTACAAGGTAACTCACATGGATGAAAGCTATTTACGTACAACTCCTCTGTGGGCTTTGCTGATAAATTTGTATTTGTTCATTGGTGTTTGAGTTTTTAATTCCTCTTGCTGATAAGACACTGAAAGGTCCTGCTCCTACTAACTGAATACATTGAATGCAAACACATAGTATAAGTACACGCTATACAGTATGTACCCAGGAGCACTCATGACCCTGAAAGGATAAGCAGTGGGAAGATGGATGGATGAATGGAAGTATGTAAATATACAGTACAATCGACCCTTCTGCATCATGACTTTCCCCATCGCGGTTTTGATATATTTTTTGATATTTTTCATATCTTTTCACTTTGCTCTGCTCTGCTTATATGCTCACTTCGCATGCCAAGGGGACCAAAAAGTTTTACACGCTTTTTCCAGATCATGGGGTAGGGGCATCGTCCAGTCAATTTTCTCATAATGCTAGAAGTAAAATTAAATTCATTAATTAAATTGGACATGTTGAGGCAGAACTTTCAATCATAGGCTCCCTGAAGCACAGAATAATCACCAGCCACCATAGTAGATGTCTCCCTGGTCTTTGTGTTTATATATAAACCCACTAAGGTCACAGTCATTTCCGGTTTGATAGTCTATCTGTCTTATTTCTATGCTAAGTGATGACTTATATTGCTTTGTATTGTTTGTAAAAATAATTGCAAAGATGAAATTTCATTCTTGTATATAATCTTTGTTTACCAACCGATAGCTATTGTATGATTTTTATGTTTCCCAAAGGATTAACCTCACAGTGTGTTCCCACTGGACACGGATATTACTGGATACACAATTTGCACCTGTATGCACTCAATCATGTCGATGGTGCGCTTTCTACTGCATCCGGACTTCCCCATTGTTCCTTCAGTTTGCACCGCTCTGTATTTCCAGGTTATAGCTGCGATTGTAAGTGAGTGGATTGGCTTATGTATCGAATAGGTGGCTTTGGTTAATGTATATGGAGAAGGAGAAAAGAATTGCCGTGATTCACAGTATTAGGAGAAAATCAGGCATGTCTTGGGAGTCTGCTTTGTATGGTGGGGATGCTTCAACCATCACAGCATCCTTGCACAAGGCCATCTTAAGCCATTGCCTCAAGGAGAGTCCCAGAGTGGATTTATGAACAATCAGGTCAGTAAAAGAGCCCATCTCCTCACAAGGGGGCTGGAAAACGTGATAACAGTCACATATGGAGGTAGGGCCACGGACAGCTTAGGAATATCCATAGGAATACAAAACCGATGCCAAAAACAAAAATTTTATGTGCGATGTGCTTAAAGTCAGATATTCGCATACGAGGAATATAAAGATATTCTTCTGAATTCAGTTTTCCCTTTTTCTGGGTCAGCATGAATTACTAATGACACCAGGAAGAAGGTTCTAGCTTGTCTAATTCATACACAAGTTATATGTCTAATTGATATATATGGTCTCACACACACACAAAAGGGAAGTGATCATGTTACAATGTAATGGGCCTTCACAGCTGTTGTAAGCAGGAATGAAATAATATGATAACACAGAAAGCAGAAAGCTGAGCATAAATGAGTCTCTTCCACAAGGTCATTGCATAGACAGGCCTGCTGCGCAAACACATTGTGTCTGCTAGAGCGGGAGCAAATATTTGGGGAGGGTCGCATGTTCAATTCGGGGGCAGCATAGGTTTTTTTAAGAGTCTGTCAACACAAGGTAACAGGATGATCTCGATGGAAACAAGTTGCTATTCAGAAAGAGAAACGCTGAAAATGCAATAGCATTATAGGCTGGCTGCTCTTGTTTTTGTTTAGATGTTTCTGCCTCTGGACTTGTATATATACATAAAAGTCTGGAAAAAAAAGTCTGCGGACCTTTGCATTCAAACAGCTGTTATTCTCATATAGAACAATATAAGTAAAGTTTCAGCCAACAAGCTTCTCTTGTACAAAGCGGTAAGAATATGACAAAATTTTGACATGGAGAGTTATACTCAATTATTTCACATACGTTGTCTCAACTGGCCAACTGTTTAATGGGTATTTCAAAGCTGAATTTAGCAGAAGAAACGTCCATTAACTGTGAATTCATTCCAGGGCGATGAACATTAAATAGCCTGATTCGTTCAGGTGTTTGATCTTCTGTTGTTGTCAGATGTTAAGGCAAACTGTACCAGCATCTGCCATTACTATGTCAGAGGTTCTTGCGGCTTCTTTGTGTGACCGGGAAATGGAGAATACATCCCCCAATACATACACATGAATAAAGAAACGCACACAAGATCTACATACAATCCACTGGCCAGCTGGAGTTTTTAATTAGCAAAATGAGTACAATTTTGAATAAATAATTTTTTCTGTTCATTTTTTTATTCATTGTTTTTCGTTAACAATTTATGAATTAAGAGACAACTAGGGTATGACAAAAAATATTAGCGAAATGCTACTTGGTTACGATCAGGAAGCGATACGGTCTAATCAGAATGACTGCAACAAACAAGAAGCTGCTATCTTTTTTAGCCTGGAAATGTATCTTTTTATTAAATACGCTTAATTACCAGAGTCTGTTAATATGATTTTGATGAGTTACATTAATGAGTCCTGATCTGTATCCATTAACTTGAAGCCAAAGCAAGAGAATATCCATGCTGACTGCTGGTTTGATCAGTTCAAAGAATATCTAAGTCGAAATGTGAAACAGCTGATAAGTTGTTGAACCATTGTTGAAATAATCTCTCCCTAAGATTAAGTGTTAGTACGTAATATATATTCAATATAGATAACAAAAACCAGGAATCTCACGAAACTTATAAAAACTCATTCTGTTACATTCTATACCTTAATGAAGATTTATTGACAGATACAACAATGATACAATTCTACACTCAGTGTAGATGAGTGAGCAACAGCATCTATATTCGCATCACATGAAACAGTTTTTCTTGAAATTCTACTGAATTCTGGAATATTCCACACAAACGCGGGTCCATTCATATAGAGAATGTAGGTTGGTGGCTTTGCCATTAAATCAGTCGCCCTTAACTGGGCAGGACTGGAGACATGAGCGGACACTTTGTAGTGCTGCTCACCATCATTCCAACTGCTCCAGCATCCGTGGCGATCAAAGTGCCACTGGCGTGGGGAGCAGGCTTGAGGAACACCCCCCCGGTTATCATAGCTGAAAGCGTGCTCAGTGGGGACGCCATTTTATGAGATTCCCCTGCATGAGGCAAGCTGGTGTGAAGCGAATGCTATCTGGCGTGTCTGCTCATGCCTGTGTTTAAACATTTCCAAAAGATGCCAGCGTGGCTTCTAACGAACTGCCTTGGCGTTGATATAAAACGTGTCGGAAAACCAACTCCTAGTTTGCTAGCAGCAGCTGAGTCTCCATGTATATGCAAAGCCTTCTCCTTCTACAAAGGCCTTACATTATCATTTATTAGTGACAATTCACATTGAGGGCTTCCCCAGCAGTACTGCCAAAATGCTGGTGGGTCTGACTTGCCAGAGTTTGATTACCTGTCATCAGTAATCACATGTACTTCTCATTTCAGATTTTTTTTCGTACTTGTAAAATATGTAGCCTTTTTAAGTTTTACCTTAGGGTGGCTCATAATACCGAATACGATTTTTTCCGATGAGCGATACAATATTAAAAACAGTTTTAAATAAAGTGCGTCTTGTGTTTATCTTTTGTTTGGTCGGTAATCCGATCCCTCATTAAGCAGATCTCCGGTAACAACGGAATTTCATAACGAATTGCTTGGCGTGAAACTGATGGGCACACGTGACTTTAATACCAAGCAAGCTTCTCGATCCAAACGCCAAAATAATATTACAACAGCTAACCCAAACCTACATTGAAAATATAGTCCACATGCAGAGTCGGTGATTTCAATCTAATATAGCAAAAGGATTACGACATTGATCACTGGCTCTTTTTACTGGCTGATTATTGGCTCTTTTTGAAGGTGGTGCTGGTTGTATTGACAAAGGCTGAGGGTTCCCTTTTGGTGCGCGACGTTCCGTTTTGATCGACGTATTTTGCATTGCTGGCATTATCCATGGCACAACTCGAGGATACACCGAGGCTACATTTCAGGAACTCTCCATGCATGGCAGCCACACACACCCCTTGCCTTTCCAGTTTCCCCCGCCCATGACTCTACAGCCAGAAAGACAAACAGTAATTAGAAATGCTTTGGAGTCTAAATTTGGCACAACTGTGGACATTCTGGCATTGTGCGTTCAACTACCAAGGTTTTTAAATAGCAAAATAATAAAAAACATGAGTGATCAAAACAGTATTATTATTTTTTGTACTATGCATCTATGTTCCCTTTCGTTACCCGCAAATGAATAATCATTTAACTGCTTACATTTATAAGATAAAATTGGTATCAAACCAGCCCTTTGCCTGCGAAATGGACGGGGGGAGATCGCATCGAGATCCCTCTTTAAGCAACAGTATGGATTTCTCTGAGAAAACGGCAACGTATTCGCGCACGACTCAAAAAGCTGTGGTAAAGAAAAGCTTATTTTCGTCATATAATTATAGAAAATACCATATAAAATGCATTATTTTAAAGATACATTCTCAGATTTGGAAACTAATTTATTTACTCTATCTGTGTTGTTTTTTTTTCTCCCCCTAACAATTTCGTTGTATCCATCTGTTTTGCAACCATTATTTAGCTGTGCGTTGTCCGAGGTACTGAAATGCTGAAAACGCCCACACCCGTCACATTAGTCTCCTGTGTTCTACTACATCTTCAAACTCTTCAGGCTGAAGCGTCGACTGCTTCCCTCAATTTACAAGCAGACAAATGTTTGAAGCAAAATTATGCAATACAGCAATTTAAAAAAATCACTACAGATACTCAAAGTACAGAAATTATCACAGAATGTATCATGCTTTAAATTTCTTAAGTGGTAATCAGTACAAGCGCTTCGGTCGAAACCACTCTAATTGTGAAAATACATAAGATTTCAAAGTTAAGCGTTAACAGGTTGTAAAAGATACAGCCAACTCTAACACAAAAATTCAGTACCTGAGTTTTTTAGATTAAAAAATCATTAGGAAAAATGTGAGTTTACCTACCTAAACTTCTGTTGATTGAAAACTGAGGAAATGCCCGTGTATTTCGGCAGCGAACCGATACCCTCCGCCTTTCACGGGGACTGGACGCCTACTAAGGCTGCGCGTGGTGGGTACCAGCCTCCTGCAGCCGTCAAAAGGCTCCGCTCCCGTCAAAGATGGCCGCGCTTTTTGACGTCAGCGCCTTTTAATAGAAGTCTGACAGGGAGCGGCAGTGAGGGTTTGAGTCATCGGCAACCGTCCACCCAGGAGAAGGAAAGCCATACTTTAAAAATTGGTTTTGAGAAAGAAAACCATGTTAATAATAATAATAATAATAATAATAATAATAACAACAACAATATACCGCATTGAAATTCTGAATTTATGAATTTCTATTCTGCTTTTGTCTGATCTGTTGAAAAATCATGGGATTACAAAGAATTACAGTATAGGGCAGATAAAATTGATACAATTAACCGATAGTTACTTTAAAAAGATTCAATTGTACAGGTTAAATCAATAGGTGAACTACGTGACCATATTGAAAATGGAGTTCCCATTTTGTCAAATACATTTTATGCAAAGCCAAATTAGTGATGCTACAAGTTTCTCCACTGTTTCTTTACCCCCAATGACCCCTTCAATGTTGGGAAACATCTGTCATGAAGTCAGCTGGCAATAGCAGTCAGAGACAGAAGGTGTGTCCCCCCGGGGCAATAAAATGACAGATGCCCCAGCTATCCTGGAATCAGCCCTGGACTGAATCATTCTGCATATTCTTTACCAAATAATAGCTAGCAGCCTTTAAAGGACGCCAAGACAGTTCTAAAACCCCAACTTAAAAAAAACTGCCAAGGAAAAGGTCATGACTGAGTGAGCTCTGCCCCCCCCTCCCCGAAAAAAAAGAATTCACCCAAATTTGCAAAAAAAGACAATTTTTACGATTGTCCGCCACTGCCCTCCTGATCGACACTGTTGCCCCCCCAATGCAAATCTTGTCCCTGGCCGTCAGATTTGTTCAAGCCTGGTAACCTTTATTTTACAGTTAACTTTTTTCTGTAGCATCAAAAAAATCGAAGAAGGCAACAATAGGACAGAGGACCATTCCAGGCAAATGGTCCTATCTGCATTTTTACAGAAGATAATAGTTACATCTCCTCAGTGCTGGGGAAAACCTGATCTTTATGCTCTGCTTTTGGTCTCTGTGCATCCAAGTGGCCTGATTTTTGAGCCCATTTGTGATGAATTTGATAAAATAGAATGAAATAGTTCTACTGTCCCTTGGGGACACTTCTCTTAAGAACATTAACAAAATATGGGACAAAGACACTAACTGTAATGATAATGACTGTGTATTAAACAGTCCACATATAGCCTTTGGCTCTGTTTATTATTTGTGCAAACAATTTTCAGGCCTGTTTACTGGCTGCTCCATATGCATTAAATAAATGAATTACGTTTTTTGATGTTCCTTCAGTGGCCTTGTTCTCAATACTTCAATAACAGTAGCGGGGAACAAAGCTGACCTGGAAAGCTACTGGAAAGAGGAGCATATTTGGGAATTCCATTTTGAATATAAATATAAACCTCACTTAGCATGATCACCTAGATGGATGCCTTTTATTGCTTGAATAACAAATTAGTACTTCATTAAAATCTAATTAGTGGGAGTTCATGGTGGAATTATCAGATAATAATATCTTCTGCATTGTAGCCATTTTTTAACGATTCTCGGTGCAGTGAAGTCAATTGCGATTCCAGGTGACAATACAGGCATTCCACCAGAAAGTTCTGTCACCTTCCCGGGTCTTGAGGGGCTTATGAGGGGGGGCATCGGCTCACTCAGGTGCTGCTGATTTAACTAACTGTTCCATTTTCTGGAAGGCGGGGCCTTGATGTGCGGGGGCAGCCGAAGGCCACAGCCTCGATAGCCAGTGCGCTAATCTGCCCGTCTTCAGCCAAACCCACCGGAACGTTCATTGACGTCTGAGACGATCCATTCAGTTGTTGAGTGTTCTCTTCCTCTTTTACTTTCATCTTTTCGACATCTGTTCTCCTAGTTTTCCCAAAATAACTTGCTTCACTCAGGCCATTTGTGCTTCAAGGGAAAAGCTCAGAATTGATTTAATCAAGAATCATTTGTTGTTTTCCTCGATGTGCGTTGTATTCTTAGAAGTCATATTCATATGTACCGTAAATGAGAAATGACACAACATGCCAGATTAAATCTTTTCAGAAATTTTCCATGATTTTTGTATGTGTGTTCTAGTACAGTACTATATACAATGTATTTGCCATTCATTCATCTGACTTTCCTGCTTTGGAGCTGCATTCTTTATAATTTGTTGTACAGTAAAAACTTGCTGTGAATAATAAAGCATAAGAGTGTCCCATAACAACTTTATGGAAGAATTTGCAAAACCGGTCTAGAAACATAGTGGATCTTCTGCCCTATTTGTGGATTATCACTTATCTGCCAGATAATGTTCATAATAAAATATTACATTTTTCAGCAGTGGGTTTAGAATTTAGAATTTAAGGATCAGTAGTTACCATCTACCTTAATCCACAATACTTTGCACCTAGGATAAACATCATTTTGAAATATCAACTAAACATGCACAGAAGGTCTAATGTTTTCCCGCTACCTTATTTCCGCAACAGAGCAAATGACTGATGTTATATAGTACGGCTATAGAGCCCTGCTGATTTTCCAGCCTTGCTTCACCTGTGAGTCAGGTGTCAATCAGAATCAGTCATTATTAAACAAACTATGTGGGAGAACTAAAAACATGGCCTGGGTCTGGAATCAAGATCCAGAGTTGAATAGCTTTGATCTATAGCAGGGTTATTCAAATCACGGTCCTCGAGGTCTGAGCCCTGCTGGTTTTCCAGCCTTCCTTTACCTGTCAGTCAGGTGTGAAGCCTCTGACCAATCAGAATCAGTAATTATTAAACTAACTATCTGGGAGAACTGAAAACAAGGCCTGGATTTGGAATCGAGGTGCAGATTTGAAGAACCCTGTTCTACAACTTCATTACAATGCATCCTGACTTTGCTTACTCTGAAAAGTCAGCCATTTGCCACCAGACTTCAAATTATATACTAGAAACTAATTATTACCAATAGTATAAGCATCAAGAACAAAAGCTAACCTTTTAGTATTGTAAGTCATTTAATTAAAGCATCTGTATGCATTTTATTTTTCATTCACATTTCATTTCACTCACAAAGCACCTGCCCTGAGACCTTTTTGACTTGGATCAGCTCCAGACTCCTCTTGCAATCCTGATCAGCTTAAGTGGTTGGAAGATGTATGAACTGACAAATTAAAAGGCTGGCTGAAAGGTAATCAGCACGAACCTCCGCATCTGATGTTACATTTAATGTTTTTACTCGTAACTTGAGGTGCAGCACCACTGAGAAGTGTGTGTTTCTCATAAACATCATTGAGATCCCAAACTGGTACCTCTGCAAAGAGGAGCTTGAAGGCGACTTTCTAGAGGACCAGGGCTGAGTATTGCAGTGTCCACCATCATGGATTGTTCCCTGCTTTGTGCCTGTAGGTTCCGGGATAGGATCTGTACCCCCCGCAACCCTGAATAAGTGGTTTTAGCAAATGGATGGATGGAGGGATGGATGGATGGACTTAGCTGATCCTTATCTGTCACCTAACATCTACTAAAATCTATATAGGCAGCCCGTCCCCAGGTTATGAATGAGAATTGCTCCCTACAGTATGTCTGTCTTTAAGCCAAATTTGTAAATAAGTCTGAACAATAATAATATAGTGCATACTACTAGTACTACTACTACTACTACTACTACTACTAATAATAATAATAATAATAATAATACAATAATAATGAAGGTAACTACATACTGTACTGTACCTTGACTCAATGATCTGCTGAAGCCACGTAAAGTTTTCATGAATGTCACAAAGTAGCGCATGTGTTGGTTATTACAAACCATTGTGTTTAATTCAAATGATTAATTTAATAGACTTTATGGCAGGACATTGTTTGTAAGTCAGACATTGTTAACCCAGGGACTGCCTGTAAACACTCACACCCGTTTGCCTCTTTGCCAGTTCACCCTTTAAGTCCCCCCCCCATCAGCCTGAAGTCCTGCCTGAAAGGATGCCTTTGTTTTCCTTAGTTGTGCCCCCACTTCTTCTAGATCTGTCGCTCAATTGTTACGGTTCTTACCTGAATTTTAGTAACTGTACCAATCAATGAATCATAGTGCCTGACATTAAGATAAAATATAGTCACATATATTTAACTATCTTGCATTCCAGCTTAGTAGTGCTCATCTTGAAGGTGTTTTGATAAATAACATCCATCCATCCATCCATCCATCCATCCATCTTCCAAATGTTTGTCCAGTGTAGGATAATGGGATTCTGGAAGCTTATCCTTGGCAGCATATAACACAAGGCAAGGGAATACTCTGGAATGTATATCAGTATATCTATATTTATATGCTCCCTCTGCTATGCTTGTATATCGCCTTGGACAAAAGCATCTGCTAAATAAATAGCTGTAACTGTACCAGTCCATCCCAGTGCTCACACATTCATGTAATTATACATTACAGACAATTTATAGGTGCTATTTGACTCCTCTGCATGTGCAGGTTGGACTGCAAAACCCTTAGTCCTGGAGGTGTGAAGCGACAGTGTTATCCACAGAGCGACCTTGACACCTTTGCCGACCCCATGTCCAATTAAACAGTGTAATACAGTTCAGTGAATATGCACCACCGCCAACCACCTCTCTGTAAATGGGAGATATTCCTTTACCTCTCTCAGCATATGAGACTCACATATACTGAAGTTCTCAATGCATAGCTTTGACAGATTTCAATCTACTGACCGATGAAATTTACAGAGCAAAGGTTTGACATTTGATGTGGTCAAAATTGACTAGTGTTCAGAGAGTTTGGCACCATAAAGTTAGAAGCACGCGCATGAACAAACTTGACTTGCACGTTTCTTTAATTACACCTTGTTTATAATATTTACAAACACCTTACCAGTATGCTTCCTTGTGTCATGCCCCCCTTTAATGCTGCATAATTGTAGGCGGAGTTTGATGTTTGCATTGGGGGGGGGGGCTGGGCAAAAAACACGTATCTTGCTTACGCTGTGTGTTAACGCACGTATCTGATGCACGCTTAACCTATTATTTTGTTTCCCTATAGGAGGGGTGCCGAATTCAAGCTGGCCTGTTTCCAGGTCGATCGTGACATGATGAATAATGCTTTATACCAATGCTTTATATATCGCTGTGATTCGGTAGCTGGCCAGAGTATTTTCTTTGTAAAAGTGTCTCTCGCTGAAAAACAGTTGGGCAGCCTTGACCTATAGGGTAGCAACAATCCGCTTATGCAAAGGTGCAAACTGCCAGTATGGAAAACAGTCGTGAGCCTGTAAACAACTGCATTCGAACAACTAACCAAAACAAATAACTGCTAAATCCATGCGAAATACCTTCTGTTAGCTAGCCAGGTAAAACTCTGCAAAAACAATTTGCTTTATGCAGGAGAAGTCGTCTCCTTTCCTGATTGGCATATATTGCCCCTACCCCCACCCACCCGTGTATTTAATATATATTTCATTTTTCTGTAAAACAGTTACAACTCAGAACCTGTTTTTTAATTTCAATGAATTTTGTACCTTGGGTTATGATTGCGTGGTTTGCTTCAGCGAATCCGTAAGTGCCATATCAGCTCTTCCTATGTGAAATCCACAATATGGCCACTTCGCTGCAGCAGTGCGAAAGTGCCTTATTCCAGCATATGCATGCCTCCATCACAGGAGAAACATGCTGTCTCTTTCATTCCTGAGAATAAAGCACCATCTGTAATGTATTCCTTATATAGAAGGGAGCCCATAATCCTTCTTTAGGGGGTAGGTATTGAGTTAAAAATATATACCATACATGGTAGTTGTTAAATGTAATAAAAGTTGATATACAAACTAGGGTTATGTAATTTAGTATAGGTATTTATGACCAAAAACATCATTTTTCAGCCAGCGGCAAAGTATGGACTGTTACTTCCCACGTGTTTTCACATATAAAGACTGAAAGAATGCTGGAACGAATGTGGTTAATAAAGCTCAAGAACATCTATATTGGGTGAAGTGAAAAGAAGAGGATGTTTGAAAAATTTCCAGGGCAGAGGTTGTATGGAGCAATTTTTTTCCCTAGTCAGAGAAACAACTTTATCTTTCCTGGGACATTATCCCAATGGCGCTTCCAGACAACGAGAGAAAAGTCAGTAAAAGTCACTAAGCAATCGAGAGCAGTGTTTCCCAATCCGGTCCTCGGGGCCCCCCAGACAGTCCACATTTTCGCTCCCTCCCAGCTCCCTGCCAGACAGTCCATATTTTTGCTCCCTCCCAGGTATCTCCCAGACAGCCCACATTTTTGCTCCCTCCCAGCCACGGGCAGGGAGCTGTGAGGGAGCAAAAACATGGACCATCTGGGGGTTCCCAAGGACCGGATTGAGAAACACTCATCTAGACAAAGGACTATACAAACATTATGAATACATGTGTGGGCAGACTCGAAAAATACTGCCCCCTCATAATAATTATTGCCTCACGAATGTTCTGCCATCCATTTTCGGACCTATGGATGGATAACAGTGACAAAAGAGCACGATTCCCTCACAGATATTGCTGGCTGATGTAGCACGAGCAGATTAGGCAGTGAAATGGTTAACCGCATGTGAAAACAGGTTCCTTTTCATGCAGATCAATGCAGCCATTTCTAATGTATCTAATTTAAACTCAGGCCCACCTATTATGAGTGTAAGCTGATAAATATAATTATGCCTAATAGTAATTGTTAAATTAATGCAGGCCATTTTTGCAGGCAGTAAGAAGGAGGGGATGGTTAATATTAGCTCTCTGCTTAAAACAGTCCACCCATTAATTTGCTATTCTTGTTGCCTTCATTGATTAACACAGAAAGGAACTCTTCGGAAAACTATGAACCATGAGGATCGAAGTATTTGTGTGTTTTATCCTAAACTCAGATTTTGGACAATGTAAAGTAACATTAATTATGATTATTTAGCATAAACTTTGGTCCAGAATAATATACAAGTGACATAGCAGGGTCAACTGGTTTCCAGAGCAGAAAGGGTTAAGTTCCTGGGTCAAGGGCCAAATAATGAAATTACTGTGTTAGCCAAGGGATTTGAACCTGTGACCTGCTGAACACAGAAAGCCTTAGAACCACATACCACCCCCAGCCACATGGTGCCCCTACATCAGTGAGACGGCTTAGCCTGATTCTGGCCCCCTTCCATCGCTTCCCCGTGGGTGGTGTGAGATGCACATACTGAGTGAATTAGTGAAGCTGAACCAGAAACATCGCAGAACGGGACTCTTAAGACATCTGAGATGAAGAATATCACGCTTCAACAATGTCATCCACATCCAATTTCTCTTAATAACATACATCACAAGACTGTATTATATAGTCTATATATATATATGTTTATATATATGTATTATACAGTTTGTGTGTGTGTGTGTATTTATATGTATTTACATATATATATATTTTTTTATTTTATGTATATTTTATATAATTTAATATATATATGCACCCATCATAAAAATCTTGGCACGCTCCTAGGTGAGATCATAAGCTTTGCTTTGGCCAGGGAGGTCAAAACGCATAGAGAAACTGGAATAGCAGATGCTCCAAAGCATCTCTATATCACTTTCAGCTGTTTGGACGCCTATGCTGGCACAAGAACAAGTGCCTGAGCTCCACTGTACAAAAATTTGCGTGCAAATGTTTCTGATTTTCTTACCGTGCCTTTAATTGATTTAAAAACAAATTATACCTTCATTGTTCTGTTGGTTGCTGTCGTCTGTCGGTCTGATTTCAGAGGCCTTTTACTTTGCTGACTTTTTCAGGAATTCAGTGATGCATAACAGATGGTACAGTGACTAGACAAGGGGGGTGGGGGGGCAGAGACATCTCAGGGGAACCAGACAATACGTACTCTTAAATCGAAAGGACTGTGTTATTTTGATAATCAGGGTTAGCCATCTCTTTCACATCTTTGGGCATTATATACTGTAAACACATTCCATCCATCCATCCATCCATCCATCCATCCATCCATCTATCCATCCATCCATCTATCCATCCATCTTCTTCCTATACTGGATTGTGGAGGCCGGAAGCCTATCAATTCAATTCACACATCTGTGTGCAATTTGGCAAGTTGGATTAATTTTAACATGCTTTTGAACTTGCGGGGGGGAGGTTGGGGCGGGGGTGCTGAGCGGAGGAATTGGAGTAGCCAGAGGAAACCCCACGACAACAGCGTAGAAACTCCACACATGGAGCCCGGCTGGGGGAATCCAATCCTTCACCAGTCAGTGTGTCACTGCGCTCCCCCATTTCTGTACATATTTTATTTTTTTAATCAGTTACGAAAGTCAGAATGCATGTTCTTTTTTTGTTATGACTACATCTTGTCATCTGGATCTGGTCACTTCCGCTGCACTCGAACGCTGACAGCCCTGAAAGCTATTTTCGTGGCACCTGTCATGCATTGCGAACTTCCACGCTTACTTAACTACCGCCTGTTAGTCCTGAAAAATGTCCCCTGACGTTCGTACTATTAGAGGAGAAGACAGGCGGAAACACGGCGTAATTTCATTTACATAAAATTGGGGTCGCCATCACTTAATAAGAAATCCACTCAGAAGTGGCACCAGGAAATGAGTCTGCCTTTGCATGTTTCCAGTGTGTGCAGTGTTCCTGCATGTTATAACCATTCATAGTGATGGCCACATTATTAAAAGGAACCAGCTGCATCATGTTCTAGGTGATTTCTTGTTGTTCGGTCCCTAACTCACAAAGAATAGACATATAGAGTTATATTCAGTGGCAGTGCATGAACTACACAAGCTTAATATAACATAACACGTACATATAAGCTTAATATAATATCCATCTATCTTCCAGTTGCTTTTCCTGGTCAGTTTCAGAGGGACCTGAAGCTTTTCCTAAGCAACATACTTTAAGTGGCAAAGCTGGGGTCCACACTGGACGGGAATCCAGCACACACACACACACACACACACACGCACACACACAATCACAAACACCATGGGCAACAGCTAAGAGAGAGCTCATCCCCTTTTGATTTAACGTAAAGCTCGTACTCACAGGCCTAAACTGTGGGAAAGTGAATGGACCATCTTTTTTGAATTTTACATTTTGCGTAATTTATTGCTTGACTATTAACATCAGCTAAAAGAGTGTTTGACACTAGTATTTAATACAAATATATTAGTCATATATTAATACTACAAATGGCTGTTTACATGAAACATTTGGCTGTTGACTGCCCCCTGCTGGGAGTCCTGAACATGCATTTAGATGATCATTTGCTGTCGCCAGTGTGACGTTACAGTATCTACAGTGGGTTAAGCATGTTTTCCAGACCAGGATGTGCGGCGGGTGCAGTGCAACCATGAAAACTGCAGAAACTGCTCCCAGCAAATTTCTCAAAATAACATAGTATTAAGAACAGGAAAAATCTTCCCACATTTTGAATCCTCTAAAATTATATGTAATTCATGCAAGTGAATAACCATGTCTGACAGTGTAAACTGAAAAACACAGTAAAGTGTAAAAATGATTTGACACCACTAACCTGCTATCCTCATGGCATCAATCTAATCTGGTATCTTCATCACAATCAAGACAGCTGGTTCAGTTCAGAACACCAACTCCATTTCAACTAAAATTGGAAAATTAATTGGCAATTTACACCTTGGTCATATGCCACGACGGAAACTGAGCAAAACTGTGCATGAGTATATTAAATGTCCTCCTAGTGGATATAAAGTTCACAGGGTTCCCCAGGGTGGAAAGTGAATTGCTTATCTTCCCTTGATTTTGTCACTTCTTGCACACCGTTGTGTTGTTCACCGAAGCACGATGCCTACTGAGCTCTGCTTTACCTTTTACAGGTTGCTGTTAATCTATTCTGTCCACATAAGCAAACCACAGTAACTAGGCTGACACTGAAAATGAGAAAATGGGCTGTTTTTTTTCTTTTTTTAAATATTTCGTCAGGAAATAAAACAGTGTGCAAGTAATCCAATTTCAGTCATAATTTAATTTTGATACAACATGTGGTTATGGTATTTTGCCTTTGTATGAACATATTATTATGTTATATAATTAATTTATTCCAGAAGGTTGCAGGCAGGCAGCGGGCCAAGGCAGCGAAGGATCCACGGTGCGGCCATGTGGCAGGGAGCTGCGAGACGCAGCAGAGTTCATAGGGGGCGGAGCCTGTGACAAGGTGAAGGACAGTGGGGACGCTGTTGACAGAAGGCTAGCGCTCGCGGGAGGCGCCGGGTCTGCCAGGTACCCTCGGAGCAGCGGACATGTTTACGTCGAGGGTTTGCTCATCTTAAAATCTCGATTAGCACAGTGCAGTTACGAGGGTGATGCCTTGGTGCAGGACAGATGAAAAGCGTCGGCCTCTCGCTGATGACTTGCTGTCCCCATGCGGATACGGCTTTAGTGCTGATTGGTTAAGGCTAAAATGTCAGCTACCCCAAGATCATAGTTGCTTTCATTCATCAAATTTAGTTACATTAAAAATCAAATTTAGTTGCATTAACTTCTATTTAACTTCTAAAACACAAATATCTCCTCTAATGTAGTTAAGGTACCAACTTTATATTTGCCAAACTATGATAGAAGATGGCAAAACACATTTTTATGTATATATACACACACTTACTACAACTATCTATATATTATATATACATGCATATGCGCATGTGTGTGTAAACACAAAATATACACATATAAATATATATGTGGATTATATTTATATTACATTGTGGTTTGTAATTATTATGGGGAAAGCGCTCTCTCTCTCTCTCTCTCTCTATATATATATATATATCCATCCATTGCACTGGGGGTCTCACACACCGGTCACTCACACACCAGTCACTCACATATACGGAAGCCCCAAAGGGACATGGGGAGAACATGCAAACTCCACACACATGGATTCCAGGACCACCCTGCTCTGGGCGGC